>JAQQRF010002193.1:0-12194 GCA_030523145.1 Trissolcus brochymenae | reverse complement strand
AATATACCTCAGTATTTTTTCATGCAATTTCTTTTAGCCCTTCAAAAATGTCGCAAAAAAAGGCGGAAACAGCGGCGATAATTTTTTTTACTATAGGAAGATAAGGGGTTCCGCCAGCCAAGCAGGATACGATATTTTAAATCCTTCACATTCACACCACTTGGAACGATCATCCTATCAGCTAGGTTGAAATAAAATTGAGATTGGCCTCTAATTTAGTTTCAGCACTCACAGAAAAAATCATTCGAGTCAAGAAAAAAACCTTTGGGCAAGCTTTTTAACATCTTGACATTTGTCCAAAAAAATAAGATCTAATGGCAAGACGATAAAAATTTTGAACGTTAAAATTTTGAACGCAAAATAAAACATGAGAAACAGTCATTCATTAATTAATTTATTAATTCATTCATTCAAAATAGGTTTGCACAGATATTCGAAAAATATTTATATTTATATAAATCAATGTTGTAATAATGTAATGTCTATCTTAAGTTTTATTATTTATATTTTCAATTTTTATACTTGCTAGTATTAACAAATTCCTATGCATAGGAAATTGAAAATTTATTTTTATATGATAATAGATTCTAATTTATTTGTACAAAGTAAACAATTAATTTATAGAATTATGTAGATGAAAACTATTAAAACAGTTCTACAGTATGCTATAGTTCTGCGTCAATGTTGACGCGTAAACTTCAAAATTTTGAGTTAAGATTTCTACTCTATATCAGCCTACAAATAAATAATATTTTTTGCCAAATGACCAACGTTCAAGACATAAAAAATTTTGACTCAAAAGATTATTTCTGTGATTTTTTTAGTGAAGTCGAGAATTATAAAGAACAAATTTTTCATTTTTTACTACCCTGCAGTTTTTTCTTTTAAAACAATACAATAAATTTATTTTTGAAATCGTCCAGGAAGTGTCCAGAATAAGTGTCAAGATACATTCAGCTCGTCTGGTGGTCGATCTGCCGCCTCAATCTGCAGTCCACGCTTTAAAGTCTCCTGCAATAATAGCAGGACGTCTGCGAAAAAGTTCGCTAGTGATTTAATTCAGGATCAGTAGAGGAATTCGTTAAAGGTGGTATTTGGCGAAGCATAGACACTGTAAACATAGATGCTTTGGGTGACATCGATGTTCAACTCCTGTGAAAAGAGATCTTGGGCTCGGATTCAGAAATTTCATCATTGTTAACTACTGGCATGTAGAATAGGCAAATCTGCAGATGCAGTGGTTCCCATCATTTCTACGTAGAAAACATTAGGTGTTGTTTACCTTGCAATTTTAAGCGTTGTAACGCCCTCTTCAAGTCAGTGAGCAATCTCTTGGTTTTTCAGCGTTTTTTCAGCTTTTCAAGAAACATAATATATTTCTTAAATTTTTTGAAAACTGAATTTTGTTTATTTTTTTTAAATTCACTGCAAATTGAGCAGTGACAAGGGCCTATCAGAAATGAATAGAGGGCAATGATGGCAGCTTGTCAGAGGCTAATTGGGCAGTAACAGGGGCCTATCAGGCGTACTCAAAGCAGTGACTGGGGCCTCTCTGGGGAATATATCGTAGTAACAGGGGTCTATCGTTCTACTTTTTCTCTATATTTTTTTTACGTTTCTGATAATCAAAAAAGATTTAACCTGTGTGTTAGAAGAAGGCAACACGTCTAGTTGGATTATTGACTATTAGATAGAAAAAATGGCTATTATTGTATTTTTTTTTTTTTTTATTTGAAAAACAAATTTCAGTTACTTGGTGTCGCCAGAAACTCTCAATGACGCTAACTCTCAATGACGGTCCCTGGTATATAAACTTGTACCATATATTATAATCTAATCAGTGGGACACGTACTAAAGTATTTTTGAGAAATTTAAAAAATGTAGAGTTCTAAAAAATTCGGAAAATTCTAAAACTTTGTAAAATATGCAAATAAGAAAATGAAAACTTTATAACATGGAGTTTGATTAATAAAAGTTATGCTCTAAAATGAGTAACGTAAACGAAAATATACTGTTTTTCTTATAACGATACAATAATTTGCTCAGTTGATATAATTGTTCTCAAGTTAGTGATATTTTTGACGTAGCCAGCTTGACTCTCGTATCAGTCTACTTTCTGATGCAAATTTTCGTTCGATGTAAATATGTATACATGAGTTGCAAACAAATTACCTTGTTGCCATTACATAATCTATGTAAACGCGCGAAAAGCATCATCAAGCTTATGAAAATAAATTGTAAATTCGTAGAAAACTCGTTAAAATTTTGACGATGATTAAGCAAATACTCAAGCTGTAAAATAACATTTTTTTATATTCTGTTATTACTATCAAGTAATGACTGTCCAATAAATCTCACCTGTCCAAGAAATGTGATTCCTCCAACTGACCATTCATAAATCAGAACTATCAGTTGTTCAAAAATATTTTGATATGGCCAACTACCATTGAGTTTGTGCGCTAATTTGTATACTTTGTAATAATGACTGTCGAAGATATTGGAGTTCTCAAAATTCTTGGCCATCTTATTTTCTGCAGCATATTCATCAGACAGAGTCATTCTTACATAAGAAAGTATTAACAGCTATTCTTCTTGTGTTCCTTTCGTACCATTTGTGCACAAAATGGTATAAAAATTTCATTATAGACTTTAAGTTAATATCTATGATTCTGATAATAAGTGCTTGACGTAATGCTGTTACGTTATTCATAAGGAGAACTTGAAACGAACATCGTTCGTAATTTGAGTAATTGTTGTATGAATAAAAGAACATTGAAAAAGTTGAAAAAGTAAGCTCCCTTTTTCCAATGACATTGTTGAACACAGTATAAATTTAATTTCCTACCACGAAAGTTTGGTGTCGATAATATGTTTGTTATATGAATGAACCCACTGAAACTCGATTTATTTGCAGTGTGCATTTACAGATTTTTTTGCAGTGTGCATAAATTAAGAGTGGCACTCACCCGATGTTTCCCTTATTGGGCCTTAAAAGGAAGTGCATTACACGCCATAGAAACGCCAGATCAGTTTTTACTAGAGTTTTTTTACTATTTTCTAATTTAGGCGTTCATGACTTAATAATAATCGAAAAAAATTTTGATTTGTGATAAAAAAATTGGACGTTTTTACACTGATTGCAAATTCTTTCCGGTAAAATAATTAATTCCGATTAAGCCTGATTAAGTTTTTTAAATACAAGAGAAAAATTAGATTCTGGAAAAAGTCAGACAAAAAAGGCATGATTAAGAAATTTTAGACATGACGGAAATTTTTCGTTAAATCGATTTTATTCGTAGATAAACGCATTTTTTATATTATTTTGCTTTTAGTTGAGTTTTTGTAAACTTCCAGGATACATCCTATTTTAAAAAAAGTTGGACGAAAAAGACTTGAAAAAGACTGACCAAGAAATTTTGGCCATGATTGAAAACATTTTTTTGTGTTTGTTGGTTTCTGGATTTTCTAGAAGGAATTAGGTGTTTCTGATTTTTTTTTTTTTTTTTAAGAAACGGAGGTTATAATGTGTTTCTTAGAACGTTATGTAGGTCGTTTCTACAGATGTAGAAGCGTTGAAAAGTGTTTTTATTTATTTCTGAATTTTCTTAAAAGGATTACATGTTCCTGAGTGTTTTTTGTGAGTTTCTAAGGGGTTTATAGTTTCTAGTGATATAGGTATTTTTTTAATAAATATCTCAATATATTATAATTACATTTAGAACTTGACAATCTTGTGCAATATAATTGATTATATATGTTAAGAAATTTCGAATTTGTTAATTATTATTAATTATTTTTAATTTATTCCTCGGAATATATAATATAAACACATTTAGGACTTTAAATATCCTTGTGCAATCTAATTGCTACACGGAAAGAAATATATAAGGATATTTTACTAAAATTCTCATGAAACTTGTAGTGGTGCTGCTCATGCATGAGTAAATACTCTTATTTTCATGACAAAATATAAAACAACAACCAACATATGACCGTCCACTAGTAAAAAATGATTCAGAATAACCAATCTCAGTAGAAATCCACTAAATACAAATATAATCAATAAAAAATACCAACCTTCTACCAAAAATTAGTATCTGGAAAACCATATTTTACTATTGGATTAGTAAATCGATTGCGATTCTCAGCGGACCCTGTGACCTTCTGAACGCACGTTGGAATTATTAACTATTTCCGATTGCAGATGGCGTTTATAGGAGTGTCTATTCTCACAACAAGATTATTTTATAGCAAGTACTATAAAAGGATCAAGTAATACAAATGTATGTGTTTATCATTCGTTGCGTCCGAAATTGTACAGCGTGTACCGAGATGAAAAGATGTATAATAGTTAACTTAGGATAATTGATGTTTCGAAGCATGTCTTCACAAACAACGAGCGGTTTATTTGAAAATTTAAATAATAAAATGTGTGTTGTTGTGTGTCGGATTTGTGTTATGTCATGTACTGTTCTGATCTTAAAGTGGGTTGATTTAAATGAATGTAAAGTGAGTGATTTGTGTGAATAAACGATTATAAAAAAAAATTTATTTCTCAAAAATATTTTTTAAAAATTAATATTGGCTATTGAGTATTTCTACTAAAATTGGTTTGTGAAAATTCGAATTAATATTTATAACAGGAATAAAATTTACAACGTCAAATAGTAAAAATTCATCTTCTGCATTAGCACTACACAAATGAAGGAAATCCTAGTAAAAATTCCAGTGTTATTTCTTTCCGTGTAATACAAGTATAAAACTTTCTGTACAGTGGATCACCAAGTACGTGAAAAGAAAATGTTGAAAGCTCTGACTGGTATGAGTAAGTTCAAAATCTCAAAATACTAGCACGGTCAACAAGAGAGGACTATGCATTAATTTTTATTTTTATCATAATCCACGATTATGAAGAAAATGAATCAATGATGCAGCATGAAAAAAATTCCAATTATGGTATTAAAATTATGAACTGTTTGAGAGATTTTTGTAGAAAACTATTATTTGTCGATGAAACTTCGTTAAAGTGATGCAATATCATAAATAAAATGATAATTTTATAGACATAATAGTGATTAGATATATGTGACATAAACTCATTAACTTGGCGATATATTTTCATAGAAATGAAACACTAACTGAATATGGCAATATATTATATCAGATGATGTGCAGCATCCTTTTTTGTTCAAGAAAAATCGTTTTTTCTAAAAATTTCAGTCATAACGTAAATTTCAAAGTCATGCTTTTTCTGTCTAACTTTTTTGAAAATATATCCCTCAAAGGATAAAATATTTGATATATCCCTCAAAGTTTACTAATCTCAACTAAAAGAAAAATAGCAATAAAAACGCATTAAATGCATTTTTATAGGAGAAAAATTAGAAAAAAAATCTCAAATGTTTGAGCTAATATGTATAGAAAAAATGAAAAACTGGTAAGAATGTTATAGCAACCAATAAAATGGGTAGAACATTCGATCAAATAACAAGCAATCAGTTTATTATTCTACAGTCTAGTCTAAAATGTATAATTAAATATGGAGGATGTGTTTTTGCAAATTTTAACGGAAAGTCGCGAATTTAAAAAAATATTAATTTGTCTAGTTTTTTTGGCGAAGAGATACAGCGATCGATCACCCCGCGTGCGCGCACACGTTTCTATGCCCGTTCTCGTGTGACGTCGCTGTCTGCAACGCCATATTGTTGAGAACTGCTGTGACACCCCGACGCCTCCCGAATCCTGATTTAACATCCGCACGGACGAAAATATAAGTAAAATATGTGAACAAAAATATATTTTAGGATATATGAATAGTATATTTCATCATATATCTAGGATAGTATTCTTATTTCAGCATTTTGTATAAAAAAAAATAAAATCAGAATTTTAAAAAATGTATTTTAGAGTATATTTTTTGACTCTATTTGTTTTAATAATAAAAAAATATTTTTATTAACAAATGATTTTAAAATATTTTCACACTACTATATCAAATTTTAAATAACAGCTATGAAAGTTACAATTAAACACATATGTTTCTTAGAAACCGACATGATTTTTCCACGATTCGATCCTATGCCTCCCATATTAGTAGTCTGGTGTTTTACCCGCTTGACCACGAGTGCATTTGAAGTTACATATCTTTATAGGAAAATTTACTCATATGATGAATGTATTACCTAATTATAAATTATGACGTTGCAAAATTCTAATAAGGAATGTGGCTGTTATCTTCGCCACGTGTTAAACAAAACTATATTGTTCAATCAGATAAATTGATTAAACCGGACTAAAATAAATTAACTAAATACACAATAATACATGATTTTCAGGTTCGCCAGACTCTACCGTGCAAACGGAATAGCGACTTTACTTTACCAAAATTCAGTTCAAAATTTACCATAACTTTAAGACAAAATTTAACGCATGAAACGGAATTTACACTTTAGTCCCTCAATACAACGAAATCTACTGCCAGAAAATTACCAAGCAAGGATCACCTGTTTGACTCACAATAAACATTATCACCAAAATTGGCGCGGAAATCAGTTTCGCATAGACAAAAGGACCTTAGTCCGTACCAAAATTAATATTATCAGCGGGTGTTGGTACTAAATAAATGAATTGACACTGGTAGTCCTGATCCAGAAGGCGATTCGCACAACCACAAGCAGTGGTATCCGGGAGTCGGTGGCTCCCAAGCTGGACGTGGAAGGAGTTGGTACAGCTCGTGCAGCTCGCCAACTGGATGTTGCAGGCGAGTGATTACGGATCAGGGCGCAGATGGGTTCAGCGATCCCCGAAGCTATTGCTCCCGAGTGGTTTGGGACGTGTTCGCAAACAGATGGTATGGTTTGCTGTATAACTTCAACAACGACAAGATGTCCCTCGCTGAGGGACATCCTGGACGGACCCGGCGTCTTTATAACTAATTGCCCTGGAAACTTTAAATCGGAATAGAAATCTTATATAAAAAAAAAACAAAAATTCAAAGAAAAAACATCATCTATAAGAAATGAAAATTAAAACCAAAAGAAAAACCGTATGGCTCGCTAGTTTGCTCTCAAGTTTCGCCGCCCAGATCTCGCTTCACATAAAGACTGAATTCACTCGCGAATTATTTGACGGGCCCTGGGGTAACGTTACAAAATATTTTATATTTTTAAATATAAGTTTAGTCATAAAAATATATACTTTTTTTACAATGTAAACTAGAATACATTTAAAAATACATAGTTTATACAATTATTTTATAGATAAAATTAGTTACTCTGCATATAAATTACAGTATAAATAAAGATATAAAAATAATATATTCTTGGAATATGAAAAAAAAGGAAAAGCACCACGTTGCTATATAAAATACGCAGGGGGGGGGGGGGACGGAACACTGTAAATTGGTCGAAAATTTGAAAATTATAAAAGTGCTATAACTTCGACTATTTTAACTTCTTCTTCAAAACTGTTGAATTAAGATTCATTAAAATACGATGTCTAAATGCAGAACATAACTTTGAAACAATTTAAAAAAATGCATTTTAGTGAAGTTAAAAAGCTAGTACGGTGAAATTTCGACAGTTAACGAATAGGTTATTTTATTTTTAAAATTCATTTCATACTGATTGATTAAAAAAATAAACATCAAAATTGACAAAATTTTTTTGAAGTTATAGCAGTTTGAAATTTCTACTTGTTTTTACGTTTTTCTCACTTTTAAAGACAATGAAATTGAATTTAACTTTTAATGTTAAGTCAAAAGCTTGGCAATGCGTTACTGCGTTACATCGTTGACAGAAAAATAAAACATCGTTGTAATTTTACTTAAACATTTCATAGTATATTGAAAGATATTCCAATATACTTTGAAATATCATTACAAGAATTGATGTCATGACAAGTTATTTTTTCAAAAGCAATTAAGTAATTCGTATGCAGAGGGCACACTAACCCTCTACAGTTATATAAAAACATGTTTTTTAATTAAGTTTTGATGATTTCGACTTTATTTCATTTCATATATTATAAATTCCTTTTAATTTACTGACAGAACTGCCGCACGCCAATGTAACATATCATACGACTGTATATAAATTATACATACATATCATACGACTGTATATAAATTTTTGCCTGTATCAGGGTTGCTTGCAACAAATTTCATTTGTTTAATCATTATGAAAAACATATAGATTATAACGCTTAAATTTTTATTAATAAAATACCTTAACATAAATATAAAAAAAAAACTTGAACCGTTTTGAATGCGAGTATTATTGTATTCCATATGTATCTGTTATTTGCTCATGTACATAGAATCATTCATAGTAATATTAAATTCAAAATACTGATAGAATAATGATAACAATAATAATACTTTGGCTTTCTTGTAAATAATTTTATTTGAACGTGCACAATAACTTTAAATGATTAAACAGTGATATAACACATGTCGTATTAAAATTGATTAAACTTTCCACGGGAAAGCTTACTATGGAGTTGCTTCCTCATTCTTGGGTCTTATACATAGCTTTCTCTGAAATGAAATGAAAATGGAGATTGAAAATAGAGATTTGACGATATGATACAAAGATGATTTGATCGCGAGGACCCGAGATATCAATTGTCTTGGTGTATACATTGACGAGGAATTAATTTAAGAAACATGTTTTATATGTGGAGGGCAAAGTAAGTTATAAGTTGGGGCTACTCAATAGATGGTTACTCAAACGGTTTTTCTTTATACCAACCAGGAAGAGGTAGAGAGGTTAGAGGCTCTTAGTTTTTTAACCATTGACGAGCGAATAAAGCAAAATATTTTAATTTTAGTTTATAATTTTCTTTTTTTTTCATTTTTTGTATTGATCATTTGATTGTCTTATCAGCCAAGCTGCAATTTACCAGAGGCGCAATAATAATAATAATAATAATAATAAAATGAAAGTATGCCTCCTAAACTCTGTGATAAAATCAGCTATGTAAAAGATATTAGTGATAGAATGACGAGGCAGAGTAATAATATTGCAATGAGCTTCGTGTAGAAGTGAAAATGCGCCAAATTTGAATATTTTTAAAAGAAGACTGATGAATTATTTTAGACGGGGAACAAATTAGTGTGATGAGTATGTTTATTTATATTTATTCATTTATGAATATGTGAATTTCACGTTTGTGTTTTTCTTTAATTTCTTTTTCTGTCTTTTAATTCCTTATATATGTATGAATGTGTTATTTATTTATTTATTATTTATAATCTCGAAAAGAACGAATTTAAAATATGGTACATCCAATTAAGACGTACTTACGCAAAATTGTTATTGAAAAGTTGTTTTTGTGCATTTATTTTTGCTACGAAATGTCAAAAAACTAGCTGCGAAAGCTAATAATAAAAACATCTCTTTATCTATTATCCTGTTTAATGTTGTTTTGTTTTTGGAGCATTAGGCTTCTGTAAATAGTTTAGGTATCGTTTCACTAAGGTACGGTACAATAAACGAGTTTCTCTTGCAATAACCTTGTCTTTTCATTTTGTCTCCCCCGATCTGATCCCGTGATCACACTATTGTCGGTTTGTTTTCGTTCTTTGTTTGTTGTGGCCCGCAAGCCGTTTTCATTTTCATTTTTGTTCTCCCCGACGTAAGCCTGGCACCCATTCCCTGCTTTGTATTAACTGGAGGGTAATTCGTAGGAGATAATCTGTATTTATAGGGATAGGAGATAAACAATCTCGTCCCCAGATGTTCGAAAAGCATCAACCAGTCCCTGGGGATGCTGAGGGAAAGCGTGGTATTGAGAGCGTGTTCACGTTCCGTGAATGCTTGTAAATCCTCTCGTCTCAAAAGGATTGCAGACGTCTAAATTAATAAATCAACATGTAGCAAGTCGGAAAATGTAGGTAGTTGTTTTTCTCGAGATCAGAAATAAACAAAAAAATGAAACCATCAGTTGAGGCAGGATGTTATAAAGAATAAAATAGACATCAATCATATCCGCATAATCTCTTAAATGACTATTTCCCAGATGTTGTATAATGTATTGTTTGTCATAACTTTGATGATAATACTTACTTACATGTTCAGTTTCCGGTAAAAATGACATGAACAAAAAATCATTCTTTGACCACAGTTCCAAAATAAGCAAGTCTTCATATAATCTTTAAACTTAATTTTTGTACATTATGAATTCTATAAAGTGTTTAATTCTCGTATTAACGTCTTATCATGTTGTCTCGGTAAGTAAGTTTATTTTTTCATTTTTTATAAGTAATACAATTTTTCTATTCATGTTTCATGATGTCATTCATCTATCTGAGTTTGACTTTACAAACAATACTATTCAAATTCAAATGAAATGAAAGCACATTCACTCTTTTACTGATCAATCTGTCTAATTTTATTGACAACACAGGTTTTACCATCACAACGCGATTGTATACCTACTTCAGAAATATATTTGACATATAACAAGTCTGTGATCAGTCCGAACATTACAATCTCAAAAACACTATCTGAAAATCGAGTTTTTGTTGACCGAAAAACATACAAACAATAAACGAGATTGTCTGATGAGATTTTTTCCCTACGCTTAGTCCCGTCCAGTGACTTAACACCTCCGGTTAGATATTTGGCAATTACAAGACGACGACACTTGTAGGACTTTTTGTTAATCTTAAACAGCAGCTCTTCAATACCTCGCAATTTCCAAAAATCGCTAACGAAAATTCACGTTCTCTTTCGTTTCCTTTTCTATAATTCATCTGCTTTTAACAAAGTTGATGTTGAACGATAAACTCTGATTTTCACTTGTTTATCTCCTAGGATAAGAAATAAATCAAGTGACCATTTTAATAAGAACTCGACAAAAATTATTAAATTCAGGTTTCCGAAGTCAAAATTGACGTCAACTAGAAATAACAACGAAAAAATAACGTAAAAAGGGAATTAGGAATTAGCCTACCGTTTTCGAAATTTTTTGCTTTGAATATGATTACTCCATTCTTTAGGGATCAAGAGTTGAATTTTTAGGATGTCAAGTAAAGCAGTTTACCTGCAGAAACTGAATAAAAAACAAATTAAAGGAAAAGTATGGCAATTAAGAGAGGAAATTTTTAATCAGCAGTCAATCATTTGACGAATCTATTCTCAACATTGCAAATGTGAAAAAGAAATTTTTTCTTGAACGTAGAAAATTCAAAACTTTCGTTGTGAAACTAACAAAACTGTTTAAACAACTGTTAAACCACACACAACAAGGTAAATTGGAAAATTTTTGGAAAGACTTATTTGCTTTGTTCCAAGCACGATCCATTGAGTTTGCATGAAGCGTAGGATAGCAGCAGTTAGACCATCGTCTTAAGATGACCCGTTACTTGCATAGAATTAATTACACCTCCTCAAAGGAACGAAGTGGTGAGTTCTTCATCACCATTTGAACTATTTTTCTTGCAGCACAAAGAGTTGGGCTGGTTTGGAGGAATCGACCAATGGACCACGGTTCAGGCCTTTCGCCGGCTAATGAGGGTGGATAAGCGACATATATAGCCATTAACCACCTTAGATGTCTTTAATACCTTGTATGGTGCTGGCTCAATTTTCGGACAGACTTGTCCGACACGTGCATTATGATGACCATGCATCCTTGGGGAAAGAGTACATTCAGTCCGAAGTGGAATAATATAGAGGATTGGCAAACGACTGAGAGCCGCAAGGGGACCAGACATTTGTAGAGCTCAGACTCAGGCGCTTGCCTCGAACACAAGAGCCTGAGGTTGCGATTCGAACTATTTGTACCTGCTCGGTGGGTGCCCTTGTCCGTCGGGTGGTCGATAGCTGAACGAGTAATATGTTCTCGTTAGGGTCGCCTTCTTATGGCTCCCCGTGTGAGTTTGACATTAGGTGAGAAATGACCAAGAACGCAGTGTGCCCGTAAAACACACTAAGCAATCGGGTTTTTCCACTCTCTAGTACTGAGGTCTGTTGCTAGTAGTTAGGAAGTTTGGACCGTCACATAAAATCTTGATGGGAGAAGGCAATATGGGTCCAATGAAGGTGTGTCGAATCGAATCCACGGAGCGACGCTTGTTGCTGACGATTTGATTTAGTACCAACACCCGCTGATAATATTAATTTTGGTACGGACTAAGGTCCTTTTGTCTATGCGAAACTGATTTCCGCGCCAATTTTGGTGATAATGT
>JAQQRF010002178.1:0-11757 GCA_030523145.1 Trissolcus brochymenae | reverse complement strand
AATGTATAGGTCCAACTTTGGCTTTCATGAATGCTCGATTTCATTCTGGTTTGCCCTGAATTACCTACAAAGGGCCCTAAAAATTCAAAGGCACGCCCGACTTTTTTTTTCTACTAGGGTGTAGACAACATCAATTATCCAATTCAATTCATATTAATGACATTCTTTCAGTCACTCATTTTTTTCTACACTGTCTTTAATCCATGTCTCCAATATAGTCTTTAACCGTAATCAAAAGCAATTTTTTTATTATTTAAAATTATGGACAATAGAACATTGTGTTGCTAGATGTTAAAGTGCGAATTTCAGAGAAAGGCTATTTCGAGTGATTAACAATGTAAAAAAAAAAAAAATCTAAATATTTAAACATGATTATGTAGTATAAATTAAGTTGGATAAACTTTTAATTGATACTAAAATGCCTAAATCAAGTTTATTTTATATTCGAGCATTGAAATTTCAAAGCTGAAATATCATTTCATTAAGTTCAGATATTTATTTTTGGGCTTTTATCGTAGAATTGATGAATATAATCATGTAGTTATTTTTATTTAAATTCAATTGAAACGTTTACACTACAATAACTTTTGTTTGACGTAAAAATTCTTATACATATTTCAAAGACTTTTATCTAGATAAAATAAAATCACTTTTTATTATAATTTTACGTTACAAGCAGAAGATCACCAGTCATTAAAGTAACATTACATCATGAGCTCATATAACACATATATAATGACATATTCGAACATATTTCGATATAATTAATCCTAATTGTATTAAATAAAAAGCAAAAATAAGTATTTTAATTTATAAAAATACGTTTATTATTCGAGATTTGTTTTTAGACAGACCTTGGAAATTGGCAAGGTTTATTCGTAAATATTGAAAACATAATTATTCAAATTAAAAGTAACAGATTTGTATGTTTCCTTTTTTTCAAATTTTTGTTTCTTAGGCGAAGAGCCATATTTATCGCTTTTGAGTGAAGGGTTTTTTTCATTATTTGCGGACGGAGGTTTGCTTTGATTTCTTTAGATCAGATTGTTTTGCTCTGTTCGGAGAGTTGTAGAAATTATTATTTCAATTAGATTAGTAGTCCATCAAGGGGTTGTGATAATTATTTAAAATCACACAATCATGTCCATACAAAGTATCTTGTATATTTCTAACACTAATTTTAAATCAATGAAAATAAACAGAAAAAAAAGTTTTGTGCTTACAGTGCTTGATAAGAAAAAGAACTAAACTAACTTATCTATGTGCATCAGGGGGGCGCTCCAAATTGGGTCAAGGTCCATGTTGCTACATTTTCAAATTTTAGGCACGCGCCTTGACTCAATATGAGAAAGCAGCTTGACAGAGATTTTGATTCGTTTTATGATGCAATAGATTCTTTTGTTGAGGGATTGGCAATTTGATGATGGACATAGCGTCGTTCTATTTGTTATCAAAATTTATATAATGTGAATTATTTGATGCCATGACCTTTTGAGCTTATGTCAGCGATGTGAGGCACAGATCAATCGTTTTATATATTTCGTTATTTTCGATCGTACGCGATTTAAGGTTTCTGATGATACAAAAACAACTGAGTAATGATAGGTTTCAACATGATTATACAAAAAAAAAACATGGTGTTTATCAGATAAAAATAACTACACTGCGGCGCGAGAATTGAAATTCCAACAGTTTCGATTCTACTGTCAATAAACGGAAAGTACAAATTGAATGTATATGAATAATAATCAAAAATCCAATAATTATACCAGGTCAATATTTTAAAAATCGTGTTTGCTGCATTAAAAGCATATTTTCAATATCTTGTAAAATCATTATCCAGTGCACTGCCGCACTGAATAAAAAGAGCTGTAACTTTAAAAAATTCTAAATTGACCTTTCACAATATCTTATAGGTTATGGTGACTCCAGAAATAATCACACAAAATGATATTTCTTCGACTGACTTGACAAGTATATTAAAAAAGACGATCAAGAATATATTACGTTTCCAAAAATAAGTTTTATTTATTGCATACTTATTACCAAATATAGAATACTTTAAGCAAGCACTCTCACGTAAAAGAAAATTAAAATAACCGTAGGAATCTTTCAATGGAAAAAAACTGAAGGTAGCTGAGAAACACAGCGTTTTAGATTCTTGCCAATCGACTTGTCATAGAAAGGGTACCACTCAATTTAACGTTAAAGAGCGGAAATTGATCAATGAAAAGTATTAGAATTTAAGAACAAAGAACAATCGTACGGTGTCATTCAAGTATTATTTTCGACTGAAATCTGGAAAGGAACAATAGATCTGCAAAACATTGTTTTTGACAACGTTGGGACACACAGCTGCAAATGATAAAATAATTCATCGAAGAATTATTTTATCGGAAGACAACAGCATTTCGCCTGTTAAAGACAGGCGTGGAAGATAATTTGCAACTAACAAAATTGACCAAGATGTTATTGTTCAACTTATTGAAAGTTTTACTCCCACAGTTTCCCATTACAGGCGAGAACATTCTCCTAATATCCGGTACCTGCCCAGAGACGTTTCAATCAAATTCATGCATAAGGACTTTTCTCAGAAGCACACTTTTTGATTTAATTTAAAAAAAATTTTAATTTATTAATTTAATTTAATTTAAAAAAATTTTAAATTTATTAATTTAATTTAATTTAAAAAAATTTTAAATTTATTAATTTAATTTAATTTAAAAAAATTTCAAATTTATTAATTTAATTTAATAATTGCTCTCTTCAGGGTCGGTGTTCACCGTGCGCCTGCCAACAAGTAAGTGATGCCAGTAGCGCTAATGTGCCCGGTTATATAGCTTCTACGGGTACGACTGGGCTTTTTAACTTATTTTCAATATTTTTTTTCAATATTCTCGTAAGGTCATCTCCAAAGATAATGATCTAAGTCCCCGCAAAGATTCTTCGAGCATCAAAGGGCGCGCAAGCGACTTGACGAGGCAAGGTATACCGAGACGGACTATATTTACCTGTGCGACTATATTTACCAGAGTTTTTCACATTGCATCTCTCTATCTCTGTCTATCGGCTTCAAGACAAGATTATTCGGCTTCAAGACAAAGACAGAGAGAGACAAAGTGACATAATTTTTCGTCTCCGCACGTACCCAATGGAAGCGACATCAAGCGGGCGGATGCGGAGACATACATGTTGCCTCGTGTTTAAAAAAGAGACAAATATATATACATATGTATTCTCCGCTCGCTGCCGAAAAAAAAGAACAAAAAAACCATTAGAACGTCGGAAAATTACAAAAAACTCTTACAAAACGCCCCGAAACATGCAGAAACGATTCAAAACGATCCCTTATTCCCCTTAGAAAACCCCCCGAAAATGCTCAAAATCTCGAAAAAACCACTAGAACGGCTGGAAATTACAAAAAAAAATTTTTCAAAACGCTCCAAAACATGCGGAAACAACCCAAAACGATTCCTTATCTCTCTTTGAAACCCCCAAAAAATACTCAAAATCTCGAAAAAACCACTAGAACGACTGGAAATGAAGGAAAACTTTTTGAAAATGCCTAAACGTTTATTTTTTGATACACCTATATCCTAATTTAGCACAGTGACAGTGAAATATATTTCATTAAATCTTAAAAATAATAAAAATTCTATGAATCAAGGTGATGCATAAGTCAATCTTGTTTTGTTCTTTTTACTCTTGTGAATGCTTCGTTGTTGCTCTTATACGACTTAACCATCGCCTTAACTCTTATAATGTTTAAAAAAAAAAGCCGTGGTATCATTGACAATGAGGCAAGACCTTTTCCTTTCGAAAATAATGTATAATATTTTACTTTAAAAACTCAAAAATTGAGATAAAATATCAAAAAGGTACCTTACAAAGGTTTTTAGTTTATATTCAATCAAATAAAAAATTCATTTGTTGTTGGCAAATTTCCGTAAACTCAGTTTATATGTAAATATTTTTTTTTCTTTAAATACAATATGTGCATTTTGTTGCTTAAATAAATAGCTCACAAAAGAAATCATATGCAACTATACTAGTATACTATGATTAATATTTTTGATATTCTAACATCTCGGATAATTTTCAGTATATTTAAAAATTTGCATTTCATCTATTACCTGAAAAAAAGGATATCTGTCCAAAAAAAGATACTGGCTCAAATAAAAAACACTTCCCATAAGAAGTAATTATAAAGTGATACGTTTTTTAGTGATGTAGTGAAGCGTTTGTGTCAGTATATATGTACATTCGAATATGAACAGTATAATTGTTCAGTATATCATTAAATTGCGTTTTTCTAAATCTGAATCTTATTGACCATTTGAATATATACTGTAATCAGCATTTATACTGTTCGCACAAGTGAAAGTTAAAAACGAAATTATTGCAACATTATCTAGTCAAAATTCCTTGAAATTTCGTTTGGTTTTCTATTTCGTTTTATGGATAAATCAGACATTTTCGTCTGAAATATATTTTCGACATTAATTGATCATAGCCTTTCAAAAAAAGCGCGGCGGCAAGGTGTTTTGGCATTGGAAATTTTGTTCATTACAGTAAAATGTAATATATATGTGATGATGCTTAAATATTGAGATATTTATATTCTACCATAATTTTTTTTAAATTATATTGTAACATGATTTTTTTTTAAATTTTGATTTGATGAAAGGCGCAATATTATTCATTTTGTAGAGTTACTGTTTTTAGGAATTATTATGCCTCTTTGTAAATGATACCACTACTTTTTTTGAAGATTGAAAAAAATTACAAGCCACAAATAATTTGTTTTTGATTTAATTGGATCAGAGAAAAAATCTTGCCTCGTTCTTTTTTTACCTTTACAAGGTATTTTTTAACTAATATTATTAATATTAATATTAATACTAATATTAAATGATATTATTTAACATTTATATTTGTTTAATCGTCAATTACTAATTTTTATCATCTAGAGAACACAGGCATCTCTTACGGAGCTTCGTAATTCCATTATTCCGCCAATAGGCATGCTTTAATTTTGCAGTCATTTTAATAGAAACTGGAAATAAAAGATTAAAATTAGAAAAATAAAATAATAAAAATAGGAAAAGGTGTATATAACAGAGCCTCTCAAAAAAGGTCGCATAACCTCAACTTATACAACTACATTGCGCTGTCAGTCGGTGAAAAGAGCTTTTTTTGTAACGCTCTCTCTTTGCCTGTGAGTATTCACTTCATCTTTATTTTACTTCACAGGAAACATATAAAACAATAAACTTGTTTTCGTATAGAATCGCTTTTTTAGTTTTTTCTTTACTTTTCGAGCCTACATCTGAACACAACCACGACAGTAATCTAATGTGACTGCAGACCACACTTGTCAACGTCACTAATGGAGAGCTATTCTTGTCTCCTTTTCTGTGGCAATTCTCGCTATATTCACGGACGTTCTCAACCAGTCAGCATTATGAATACAGGCTCAACCAATGAGGAAAAGTCAGGACCACTAACAAACGAAAGCCTACCACTTCAAAACGTAATACCCATCCGAGCCATGGTTATCTCAAAACCTAGCAAACTGCAGCTTACAGATTCGAGCAACCATTTTTAGTCGACTTGAGAAGTCAAGAAGCCTACTTTTCTCCGAAAACTAAAAAAAAAAATTAGTCACGTTGCTCTGAATATCGCATCACCAGCCACAAAGGAGCACAGTCAGAGCAGAGCGCGTGGGAAAGTACTAGACAGTGGCCACTACTAGTGGCACTACTATCTTGACGAAGAACAACCTATACATATTGAACTTATGCTCAGTCACCAATCTCAAATTCATCGTAGACTCGGTCTTTATCACACCAAGCGACGACCTCATCACCGCCCTATCTTTACTTCAGCATTCACTTCATGAGATGAGAGACGTTGTAAGCAAATGTTCTGTTTACATTTAAAGGTAATTTTAATACCAGGGTAGTTGGAGTTGCTAAAAAAAACTTGGCATTATTTCCAAGGGTACGCATCTGCTTTCCAACAAGGATCTGATGGACTTGAAAACTTACTAGAGAGAAGCCCTTCTGGAAAATTTCTTGAAAGATCAGATTTGCGGGACATCAAGGACGGAGCACGATTGACATAATAAATATTGTGTAAATATTGATTGTACTAGAAGTTGCAACATAAACATGGCTTTAAAAGCTACCATTTATACCATTTACCATTTTTTAGCTCGCCGGGGATAGGAGCGCGTAGTTTGTCCGGTTGAAGAAAATACAAAGAAAGAATAAAGAATCGTTGCTAGGCATCGTGAGTCCTGGCGCAGCTCGGCCCTGGAAACAAACAAGAAATTAGTGCTTAGCCTATCGTCCCTGCACTTAAAATATTAAAGCTGGGCTTGAACCAGCGTTGCACACAAGGGAGCAGTCAGGCAAGCAAAGCGAGGCGGATTTGGCAAGAGGAAGACGTGCCAGCAACCAAAAGAAAAGAGCAACTTAACGCGGAGGAGCAATAAGCAAGCGGGCAGAACAGTGAATAAAATAAATAAGTGTGCGTGCGAGAGAGAGAGAGAGAGAGAGAATGCGTGTTATGACATCTCACGCCCTGAAGGAGCGTGAGATGTGCCACCTGACGTCATGGTGGACTAATTAGGCGCGGAACGGACTCACCGGGTTGCTGAGCTCCGCCAGCACCGAGCTGGCGGACTCCAGGGCCTGCTGGTTGGCCGCCGCCATCCGCCGGTTGCCAGGAACAGTAGAGAGGTTAGCCGCCCATCGCTCGGCTAACCGGCACCAGACACTCAAATACACTTGCTGGGCCAGTTAGTCACGCCGTCGTGACCAATCTGGGCCAGTCTCAAATCGCGAACACGCGTACTTACTTCTCGGCACGGGGAAAAACTATGTGACAACTGTCACCGCCAATAATCAAAACAACAATGGTGGCGCACGGTAACAATGGTGGCGCACGGTTGCGCCAGCCAGTCGCATGGATGCAAGGTTGCGCGCGCAGCCTTGCATCGCCGGGCAAACACGAGGCTCGGCTCGCGAACGAAGTAACGTGCCTCGGCACCGAGCACACGTTACAAAGTCTACAACATTTGTCTCAGGAAAGGTCGATTTCCTGACCGTTAGAAGCAGCGGCACTTGTTACTTTTCCTAAAAGATAACAAACATCCGGAAGAGCCCTCTTCCTATTGCCCAATTTGCCTGCTAGATACTACTAGCTAAGTTATCGAAAAAATCATTCGCAGCATATTGTAAAAAACTAGCGAGAGAAATCATGGTCCCTCCCCAGACAAGGTTTACGTATCGATCTGCATATCGATCTATGCAATTGTAACGCTGGATATCAAAATGCTTTCAACATGGCTCGGTGAAATTGCATCCTCGATGCATTCTGTAAGATTGAAGATTCATCCTACCTCCAGAGGATGATAAATACCTACTTCACGAATCGATTCCTGGAGTATACGTCTCAGGTGGGAATTCGATATTATAGCGTCACTTAAGTGTTAAATTTGAATTCGATGAAAATAATTGTTTGTCAAATTTATTGAATTCAGTTTTTCAAAATAATTTTTACTGCTGCTAATTACTAAATTAATTATAAGTAATGTTTTGCATGCGAACTGTACGCATGTGAAGTTTTTTTCAGATAATACTGGCTCCTTACTGGTCTAATGAAATTCTCCACTAAATCCTAGTTGATTTTATATTTTCTTTATCTAACACGGCTCGCCGTCACATTATATCATAACCTTGTTGACATTATTGCAATTTGATAAAGTTAGTAGAACATTATTTACACTCGGCCAAACAATTAGCGCCCCCCCTTGAATTTTTGGCATTTTTGAAACTATTATAACTTTAATACATTTTATTGAAAAATAATTTTCTTCACACTATATGAAAGCGTTAAACCTCAGCTTAAATATTTTTTGTTGAAAAATTTTAACTTTGCATCAGATGGCACTAATAATTCAGTGGGAGAAAGTTCAGGGGGGAGGGGATGCGCTCTAATTGTTTTGCGGTGTATATAATCACAACTACAATAAGTTTACGTTGCAAATTTTATAATTACTTATGATTTCTGTAATGGTCATTACAATTGACTTATTATTACTCAACAAAACTATACCTTTAAACGAAGTTCTTAAACTTCATCTTATGTTTAGACCTTGCAATTTCATAATGAATTAAATAAAATTATTTTTCATTAAAATTACTTTCACATTGTTTACCCTTCATTTTATTCATCTACTATGTCCTAAGTTCTTTTACTCATCTATCAACAGTTTTATTAACGTAAACCCTACTTGGTACTCAATCGTCGGCTTCCTTTTCAGTTGTTGAGCGTAATGAGAGATGACAAAGTTTATTTATAGTCCGATTATAAGTTGATTTTGCGGATTTCATGGTTACAACTCGAACTAACCCGTCTTTTCCGGGAAAACATTTGTCCACGCGCTTCAGCTCCCATTTGCTAGGAGACAGTAACTCGTTCCGTAAAATCTCAATATTTTCCTCCGCTTCGTTTGCAGTCTTAGCCGTCCACTTACGCCTCATCTGCAATTGAAGCAAGTAATCATTGCGCCACATGCACCAAAATTGTCTTTGCATTCGCTGAACTCTTCCCTCAAGAAAAAAAAATATGTTTACGAATATATATATAACTTTTTGCCGCTTTAAATTTATGTAAAAATATATTTTAAGTATATTTTTTATATTTAAATTATATGTTAACATATATTTTTAAATATATTTTCAAAAATATTTCTACAATTGTATTCCATAAATAAATAACAAATATATATCACATATATAACTTTTTGCCGAAAATATATTTTATACATCTGACATATTTTTGTGTGTATTTTTAAATGTATTTTCTTCCATGAGGATTTGCCATCTTGTCAACCGGTTTTCATTCACATTTGTCATGTCAGGTTTAGAAACACTTAAGAAAGCGCCACTGCGCGGAAAATGACCTGGCGTAAGGTATGAAAAATCATCGATACTGTCTGACATTGGAACGATCAGTCTCGAATTCAGACAAGTACGAATCTCATAAAGAATAGTAATCATCTTTTCAAAAGTCAAAATGTGATTCTTTATAACTCGTTTCAAATGATGCTTGACGCTTTTCACACCTGCTTCCATCAAACCATCAAAGTGAGGAGCTCCGGGGAGGAAGGGGTCGAATCGCCACTGAATACCTTCTAATACGGTTGGCACCCTTAAAATTTGTTCCCATCCCTTGCGCGTTTTCTTTCCCCTATGAGGTGAGTCCCGAGACAAAAACGGACCGCAGTAGTCGACTCCTGTCTTAAGAAATGGGTCGGCTAATCTTTCTCGATCTGTGGGTAGGTCACTCATCTCTTGAGTTAACAAAGAGACCGGTAACGGATGCATCTGACACATTTGCGCACACATGATCGGACTTGGTTTGGAGCTTGTAAAATTCCATATTTTTCGCGAAGAGTACGTAACATTAATTGAGGGCCTCCGTGCAGAGTTGAATGATGGACTGATGGAATTAAAAAATTTGTAAGATGGTGAAGACCTATAATGATAGGATGAGCAACGAAAAACGGAAGCTCAGCGTTCCCTAGACGACCACCAACTCTAAGAATATTGTTCTTGTCAATAAAGGGGTTTAATCCTTTGATCTTACTATTTTGCAAATCTTGATCGCGCCTTATCAATTCAATTTCTTTTGCAAAAATCTGTTGCTGAATGAACAAAATCCAAAATTTACTCGATTTTTGCACATAAACGCTCAGCGTTTCGATGGGTGCAGGTTCTTCACCCTTTTTTACCCTACATCTAGAAACTGTTCTCGCAGCTCTTCTTTTGAATAGCGCGGTCACCAAGATTAATGAAACACATGACGAATACTTGTGAGAAATAGCTTCTGTTGAACCGGTTGTGTGATTGATTTGAACATTTATCGCGCAAGTTTTTAATTCGAGGACCTTATCGTCTGATTTCGATGTTATATTTGCGGGTCAAGATTCGCGCGATTTCGACAGCCACAAGGATCCAGAAATCCAAAGTTTGTGACCCACAAGTTCGCTCGGTAAAATACCTCTTGATGCGACGTCTGCGTGATTAAAATTTGTCGGTACGTGTCTCCATTTGGTAGTCGGATTGTACTCTAAAACTTTCCATACTCTATTCGTGACAAATCTCTGGAGTTTATTCAAGCAGGTGGAAAGCCAATGAAGAGCGATTGTCGAATGAGACCAGCAAGTAATCGGTTTCTTGAACATGAGAAATAAGATGAGCCAATAAGACTGTTGCGTTCAATCCCACACGGACGAAAATATAAATCAAATTATATTTCAAATATATTTTATATAAATTAAATATATAATTAAATATATAATTTTATATTTTATAGAATTTTTTTTTATATTTAAAATATAAAACGGCAAGATCTTATATAAATAAAATATAAAAATATATAAATTGAATATAAAAAAAATATAAAATCCACATATATTTCGACTTATATTTTCGTCCGTGTGGGATTCCAATCTTGGAATGGTCAGGTCTTGTACTGGTGCAACGCGTGTTTTTGAAGCGAGATTGCTGACCCGCTGTATCTCATTAGTTTCGCACTTGCCATATACTACAGCTGCATATGCCTTTTCAAACGCGTCATCAAATCCGTGTATTTAAAGATTCAAAATATTCGAGATTGTGTGGTGTCTAGTGTTTCAGCGAAAACTGATTTGTGTTTGAACTCGTATAAACATGTACAATTGTAGTCTGCAAATGAAACTTATTATTACTTATCAATTAATTACTCAAAAAATTAATTTACCAAATTTTCGATCAAGTTTCTCAATTATGTTCATAACAATAACAAAATCAAGTGGGAGGATTTCCAGAGAAAGAGAGAGAGAAAGTATTTATTAATACTTCTTTGTAAGATACTCTATGAGCACTTGAGGGGTTGTATCCACCTGCAGCGTGAAAAAAATGAATTTTCAAATATTTTTTATTGTAACAATGAATCAACAAATTTGTTTGATATAAGTGTTTTTTAAACATCGAAGTATGAAAAATATTTTTCTTAATACAAACAGTTTTGTTATGGGGCACATACCAGCTGGTTCTGGAACCCACTAATTAATGGAACCCACATCTAATGTTTTGCTCAATATTACCATTTCATTTTTCAATTGTGTGAAAAATGTTCACACTTACAGTTTCGCTCAATATGCCAGTTTATCGAACATCATTTGAGTTAAATGCCTTAATATTTCAAAACGTATGTAATGAGCAATATGCTTACATTCCCTAGTAAAAATTTTGTGGAGCACGCCTGGTTAATATCGAGGGCCCTTTAACGGCTTGCCCTGATAGGATAGGTTATCAGTCTTGTTAAGGGGAATCTCTATGGAGCCGTGAAAGGTCTATTATAGTTTCCAACTAGGCGTTTTGCAGGTGTGTGACGCTTGACCCGTCAATTACCTTTAAAGGGCCAAATAAGGGCCATTAGTACGCCTTAATGAAATTTCCATAAAAATATATTTAATCACATTTATTACGTAACAATAACAAAAATTGTTTAATTTTTATAGATTTTTTAATTACAGTATGTTTTTTATTATTCCAAAATTATTTTTCTCATACTTGCAGGGTGTAACAAAAGTATGTGTTTAAACTGAATAAACATAAAAATGAAACAATTCTAAAACTAGTTACAATATTGATTTTGTTATTAACGATGAAATGAATTTTTAATCATCGATTGAAATAA
>JAQQRF010002164.1:0-12617 GCA_030523145.1 Trissolcus brochymenae | reverse complement strand
AATCGAAAGTTTATAACTGTCAGCCTTGATTGTCAAGGCAAATATTGTACAAATACAAAAAAGGTATTTACAAAATATGTGAGAAATATATATATTTGTATAATGAAAGACGAGTGTCCACATGTGTGAGCATTGCTCCAATTCACTTTTTTGTATCATGAAAAATCAAGTGCGCTAAACTGATATTTCTTTGTAAAATTATAATTATCTCTTGTTATAAACGTGGAAACTAACTTTGATGTAAAATCCACAGGTACCTTTTTTGTTACGAGTAAAATAAACAAAACTAGAAAAAGTCAGATCAAGAAGAATTATTAAACAAAAACGGAGATTCCTGGATCAATTTATAATAATATATTTATTTCCTAAAAGTACAAATAAATTGTAATTACAATTGCTTGGCTTCATTTAAGGTACTTACAAATTGTCCGCGGCGAAAATGAATAGTAAAAAACTGGGCACTGGATAGTAAATTTGAACATACCTGGAAAAAGAAAATCAATATTTCGCCTGAATTATTGATTTCTGACACAAGGCGTCATGAAATTAAAATCGTTAACAATAATTTTTTGCTTCTGTGATGTTATTTCTACAAACCTTGAAAGTTCCATCGGCAGCGAGTTCTTCGCTTCCTTCCATTGCTGCAAGCAATTCATTGTTGCTGAATAATATTGCTGTCGCATCTCCACTATGTACTGTGTCCATATACATATATCAATATAGCGAGGCATATTTTCCAAAATTTGACCAAATTCTGATAAAGTATTGGGAACTGGAGGTATTTGCTTCTTTCTTTCGTTGTGCATTCATATTCGTACATTGTCATACGTGAGATACGACGATGGATGCCATCGGACTTCGGAAATGTTTTCAAAATAAAAATGTAACATAAGTATAATATAATAGCTAATATAGCTAATAATATAGCTAATATGATATACACATCATACTAGCTGAATGCCCGTGATCCGCAGTGTTACTTACAACCAACTTGGCTTTTCCATCGTAAAATCTGGTAAACGAAATCACTGCATTAGAATTTTCATGTGTCACGTTTTCATTGGAAAGAATAATTTCTACGATGGATCGTTTTAGTGAACAGCACAGAATGATCCTATTGATGATGAGGGGCTGAGATCATTTAAAAAGATCTTATGCAGAGGTAAAAGATGTTTTTAATGAAACTTTTAGGAACGGTAAACCAGATTTCCAAATCGACAGTCGAAAGAACTGTTAAACGGTTTGAAGAGACAAGTAGAGTTAAGGATCGAGACAGATCAGGAAGACCAAGTAAGTCAACAGGAGACGATAAATCTCTCGACCTTTTTACTGTCCTTCATTGAAGACTATACTCGTAAAGCTGCACAAGAGCACGAAATGAGCCGAACGTCAGTTCATAATATTTTGAAAAAATTTAAATTTCATCCTTACAAAATGAGTTTAGTTCATGAGTTAAATGAAGATGATTCTGATCGATGGACAGAATTCTGTGAGGATATGATGGATAGAATTAATAATGATCCCGATATACCATTCAACATTGTTTTCTCCGACGAAGCTACTTTTCAACAGAGTGGTAATTACAATTGACACAATTGCAGATATTGGTAATATACAAATCCTTTTTGGATGCGAGAGAGTAAAACTCAATATCCTTAGAAATTAAATGTTTGGGCAGGAATTTTGAATAATCAATTAATAGGGCCGTTTTCTATTGATGGTAATCTTAACGCTGAAAAGTACGAAGCCATGCTTCGAAATCAAATTGTTCTGGCAACAAGACAAATTGCTGGAGAAAATTTCGCCCAAACTTGGTTTCAACAAAACAGAGCAGCATTTTGGTCTATGAGTTCGCAATTATTTAAACACAGTTTTTCCCAACAGATGGATTGGACGAAGAGGAACCATTGAATGGCCAGCTAGGTCTCCACATCTCACTCCCCTCGACTATTTTTTATGGGGATATCTCAAGGATAAAGTTTTTAAAACTAAATCCCTTGATTTAAATGAACTGCGTAAAAAAATCTTCGATTCAATTCCTCCACAATACTTAACAAATTCTGTTTAAGCATTTTATCATCGACTTGCTTATTGTCAAGAACAGAATGGAGGACAGTTTGAGCATTTAATTTGATTCCACGGTGTGAGAGGCAAGGGAACTCACCTAACGAAGCACCCCGAAAGTGAGAGGCAAGGAGACTCACTTGAAAAAGCACCCCGGAAGTGAGAGGCAAGGGGGCTCACCTGAAAACGCAACCCGAAAGTGAGAGGCAAGGGGGATCATCTGAAAACGCAACCCGAAAGTGAGAGGCAAGGGGATCTAAAAAAAGCATTCCGATAGTGAAAATGCCGAGGAGATTGTAAATAACTCTGCTTTCTCCCCGCACGTCCCCCCCACCCCCGGCGTCGATGCCCTGGGAGCGGAGGCCAACTTGAAAAGATTTTTATTTTCTGTTCCAGACTTCAAAACTGCACAAAAAAAAAATTTCTCGAAATATTTTACCGGTTCTTCCGGATTCACGAAAAAAATTATTTTTACGATTACAGTGAAATCTAGCGTGTTTAACAATAACAAAACTTTCGTATTTTGAGACGGAGAATCCGAATCGGGAACAAAAAATGGGGGTTTCTATTTAAGATTTTGAAGTTGCCCCCGCCCCCACCCCCCGGGGGCGGGAGCTGGGGGGTCAAGTTGGGTATCGTTGGATAGGTCTTCAAAAAAAATATTTGATACGTGTATTTTTGTTTTCCTTATTTGGATTTCGCGAATTATTTGACCGTCCAAAAACTTTTTTGACACCCTGTATATATATATATTTATATATACAAGTATGTGTACATTTAAATTGATACATGTAAACTGCATCCACACAGTTGACATGTGTAATCTATGATTTAATTGTACTTATAAATGCACATGTCTAAAGTATCCTCAAATTTACATATAAAAACAAATACTTTGCACTAATTCTAATATTTCTTTTTTATTTTTCAGGATCGATTTTCAGGTGCCGCTGCAAATTTCATTGAGTGAGTTATACATAAATTTTATGTTAATTTTAATGCAAAACTGTGAATGTAAATCATGTCCTAAAGTATTTACGAAATGTAAATTGAAATTTAATTACTTAATTCAATCAAACCTTACACTTCCTAAATACTTTTGAACATGATTTACATTCAAATTTTTGCATTAAAATTGACAACATTTTTTTTTAATTCATTATTAATGTTTTTTTTTTCAGTTCAACAGGAACTGGCTGTTCAAATTTTTGGTAAATCTCCCTTGTCTATGTATTTTCTTAATATTCTTTTTTTTAACTTTTTTGTCATTTTTCTTCTTTTTTGTTCATTTGTTTCATCTATTAATTTGATCTCCTTGTTTTTTGTTCTTTTTCTCCTTTTTTCCAATTCTAATAATTTTTGCTCTTTAATTTTTTTTCCTTTTTCAATTTTTATTTTTCATTATTCTTGTATATTTTTTAATGTATTATTTTTTTATTTTCTTTTTGATTTTTTATTTTTTTTACTTACTTTTCGTCCATTATTTTTTTTTATTTTGCTTCTTTATTTTTCAATCTTCTTTTTCATTATTTTTATATTATATATTATGCATTTTTTTTCTTTTTTTTTCTTTTGTCCAAAATATCATTCATTTTCATTTTCTTCTTAATCTTTTTTTTTCATTTTCAAATCGATCAGATGACGTGGTCATCACGTTTGAACGTGATCCACGTCTGGACAGTGATAGTTAACCAGATACCAGATAATTGGTATGTTGAATTATATATTTTTTGTTTAATCATGTATTTCTTCTTTATAATAAAAAAATCAATAAAATTTTTGTATTTCCAGATCAAGAGATGGTGTACAATTCGTTGGCGAACGACGAGAAATGTAAAATATTTTCTCCACTTTTCCTTCCTATTCCTTTTTAATTCTTTAAAATTTTTTTTAATTTTCTTTTTTTTCCTTTTTTATTTCTTTTTTTATTTTTTTTCTTTTTGTTTTTTTACTTCTTTCTTTTTCTCTTTTTTAAAATAACCTTCTGTATTTTTTTGTTATTTATTTTACTTATTTAAATTTTTTTTACTTATTTTGTTTCTTTTTCTACAAGATGTTCAAGGCACCGATATCCCAGTCAACAGACGATCAGTACTTGGTAAGTACCAATTTTTATTATTATTATTCTTTTTTATTTTCATTTCTTTTTTTCTTCGTTTTTACTTCTTTTTTTTAATTATGTCTTTTCATTTTTAACAATCTTTGTTTGAGGTGTGCACAATATGTTGCAGCTCGGCAACAATAGGCCGAACAATTCTCGGCCAGCCAAGGAGCTGCGAACCGTGCTGTTCCCCATAACATATTGGGAAACTTTCACGCCTGGGTCATGCCGCATGGGGATTTCCCACCAATGCTTCCGGGTAGCGGTAAGTAACATTTTACTCTTCATTTAAAAATTTTATTTTATTTTCTAAAAAATTTATTCATTAACAGATCTACCACGCCAAAAAAGCTGAGGAAGATGGCAAAGACGAAACTGGAGACCCCGATTTTAAATCAGGGTTTCTATGAAAATCTTCAATTTTTTTTAATAAAATATTTATTTAATATAAAAAAATTCAAAAAAAGTGTAAAATTTAATATAATTAAATATAAATAAAAATCATTATCGATATAATGATATAATATTGATATAAAAAAAAGAATTGTTTTTTATTCACCATTTTTCCTTTTTTTCCTTTTTCCTTCTTTTCTTAAATAATGTCCTTTCTTCGTTTTTCTTTCCTTCTTCTTTCCTTCCTTTCTTCTATATATATAAGATAGTTTTGATGTTCGTTATTAGATGATAAATTATATAATTGTTTATATTTATTGATATACGGATTATTTTTTTGTAAAACGCGATTGATAATCATCATAAATATATATTTGTCAAATTCGAATTTTGTCCAATATAGAGAATAAATTTTTTGAACATGAGTTAAAAATTTGATTACTCCATTCTAGATTAGAGAGGACAAGACCTTTATAAAGTAGAAACAAAACTCTAGGATGAGATCCATGAGAAGAGCCACCGAAACATTTAAAAACATTTACAAATTTTTACGCTTTAAAATCATTAGATTTAATATGCTTGGACCAAAAGAGTTTGTAATTGGGATGGACACCTAAATATTTAGAACTATCAACTATTTCAAGTTTAGAACTACCTATTGAAAAGATAGACTTGCTAAAAATAGTAGCAAAACATTTAGAAGGAGCTAAGGTAAGACCAAGAGATTTTGAATAATTATCACAGTCCCTAAGCGCACCGTTAAGTTTGGTGAATATCTCTGTGAGATCATGAGAACCTAAACAGAGAGCAATATCATCCGCATACATCGCAACTTTTATATCACCACTCAAATAAGAGGCTAGTTGCGAAACATAGATGTTAAATAAAATCGGGCTCAAAACCGATCCTTGAGGAAGCCCACGGGTGATTATAACTGCACCAATTAATTTACCACAACAGTAGGCGGAAATGTTACGTAATTAAATCAAGTTGTAAATTAGAAGAGTAATCTTTTTACTAAATTTAAATCTAAAGCAAAATTTAAAAATCTAAATCCCTAAAATTTAAAGCAAAATTTTAGATAGTAAAAAAGGGTTAACGTTGTCAAATGCACCTTTTATATCGAGGTAGCAGATCGAGGTAACCAGATCAAGGATGTCATACGTAGTAGATCTATTTCTTCTAAAACCGTACTGAAAATCAGGCAAGATTGTATGATCAAAGTTTAAGCTTTCGTTTTCAGACCACCATTCGATTCGAAATTGAATTATCTTTAAAAATTATCATGATAATTATTAAGGACTGAATTAAAAAGGAATATTAAAATATTCATGACATCATCAGGAAAATGTTTAATGACTTTAAAAGATATGAAATCTGGACCAGAGGAAGATTTAATGGAAAAAAATTTTACTTTCGCAATGTTGATAAATGGTCGACATTCAGTAATAGTGAAATAATGTAATGAAAAAATCATTAATGCAAGTAGCTGTAGGGAAATGATCACTGTCATAATTAAAGTCAGAAATAGACCATTGACACAGAGAAGCAAGATCCGAACTAACATACGTTAAATCCAAGGCATCACTAGAAGAGTGATCCTTGTTGACATAAGGAGGCATAAGCACATAAAATTAGAATCATTAAGAGCAGAAAATAGTTTATTACCTTCTATATTAACTGAATTACGTGATGACCACAAAGGGTTTTTTGCATTAAAATCACCGCAAATTATTGTATTATGAAAAGAAGAAAAGGAGTCAAAAAACTTAATCTAAAAACCTTTGGCAGTATGACTCACATGAGGGCTGGGAGGACTATAAACATTACAAATTATGATGTAGTCATTAGCAAGTGAATTTTTGACAATTTTTACAAACGAGACTTTATTAACTTTATTAACCAAGCAAAAACTAATGAAACTAGAATAATCAAGATCCAGGATTTAATATTTCAGTGCATTTTTAATCATAAAAGCTAATCCATCACCTCTGGAATATGTTCTTTCGCAAGAGATGAAATTAAAGCCCGGAAAAGAAAATGAATGGCCTTCGATCAGGAAGGTTTCAGAGAAATAGAAAATGTCAGGATTAAGATCAGAAATAACTTGGGGAAGTATCAATTTCTTGGTAGCGAGGGATCTAAAATTCCACTGAATAATATTTAGATTCATAAAAGAAAATTTAGAAGGACATAAATTTCAAAATAAACAAACAATAAATCAAGCCATATATTGGAGTACATTAGCACAAAATATACGGAAATCCTCCTTCGAATTCAGGTCAAATCGCGATTGATTATATAAATCTAAGGTTACTTGGTGATATTTATAGCTAAACCTAAAGAATGTTCTAGATTAGATTGCAATTTCGCGTTTTCAGGAGGAACTTGCGAAGAGATGTTCGCTAAGGACATAGGTATAGATGGACGTTTTTCTAAGGTGGGATGTGTAGATTCATGTGAGTTCACAGCATCATATCAAAAAGATTTTTCTTGGTGAAGAGAGATCGGCGTGTTTTCTGGTGAGATAGCGAGTGACATCTTCAGTGTTTGTTTCCTGAGTTGATCAGATATAAAAGGTGGTTTTTTCTGCATAGGAACTGTAGGGGTGCTGGCTAAGGGAGATGCAGCGACTTTGGCAAAGTTGAAAAAATTCATTCTACTATTAATTTTATATCTATCTAATGCAAGATCTAAATTACCGTGACATTCAGACAAGATGTCTTCACATTTTTTGAACGGCTTGTTTAATTTAACCATAAGAAATTTAATATTTTTATTCTAAATGAAAACCGGACAATCAAAATTATCGGCTGAGTCGTTAAAATCTCTGAAGTTAAATTGCTTGCAGTTAATGCATGCTAACGAATGACTAGTACATTGATCAAAATTATGTCCAACTTCAGAGATTAATTAACTCGTCAATTTGGTCATCTAGATCACCTACTTTAGAATAGATGACTATATCATCTGCAAACTGGAGAATTTTGGTCGAATCATTTACAACATTTTCGGCTTTTGTAGTATAAATATCATGCAGGATGGGGCTCATTACACTACCCTGAGGTAGACCTTTGTTCCGATTTTTTTTGACAATGCTAGTATTAGTGAGAAAAGCTATATTACGATCACAAATCAATCAAACCATCTATCAAAACTTCTGGGACTACATTGTCATAGGCTCCTTTAATGTCCAAAAACAGTCCGGTCACATCTTTTTTTTCGAAAAAATTTTGCTGAGTATTTCTTGTAAGAATTGTGAGGTTCTCAATGTTGTCAAGAGTTCCGCTTCTCTTCCGTTAAGGTCCTTCTCGTTTGTGCTTCAACTTTTTTAACTTTTATAAATTGTTCTTTATTTAGTCTATATTTGACAGATTTATATGATGATTTTCTCAACCGAACAGCCTTGTCGCAGTTACCGTTCCACCAAATACATTTTCCTTTTTTAGATTTTCTTTTTTTAAGCAAATCATTTTTTTATTCTTGATGTCTTTTCTATCAACTATCGGTAAAGAATTTACAATACAATCGTTCAAACACTCTATAAACTTGTGACATGTTGCTTGTCTGAAACTGAGCCTGCTCCAGCATACTGGAGCACGCTTGTTTGGTGAGTGGCGGAAGCGCCGGCAGAGGCGCTGCTCACCAATTACATGTCCACTTTGGACATGTGTTTGAAGTAAAAAATTAATGCTTTTCAGATGTCTAATCGAAAAAGTGATGTGATGGAAAATTTTTTTGTTAATTAAAGAAATTTTTGAACACGTTAGTTTATTTTTTCGTCTTGTTTTCCGTTCGTAATTGATTTTTGAGTTTAGGCGTCTTTGACAGCTATGTGCATGGCAGGTTGCTAGCCATAGGAGCCATAGCTGTCAAGTGGTATTTTCGGTAACTAATTATTAACAATTAACAGAGTATTTCATTAAAACAGCTGGAAAATTCGAATAAGCGCGATTAATTGAAAATTTGAACGAATCATTATATTTGTTGGACAAAACAAAAATATAACAAAATAAATATAAAACAATAACAACAATTTAATTAGATGTTAAATTGCAAAATCTACATGCAAGTGACCTTGATGTCGCTTGCAGCTTCCTGATTGGAGAATGCAATAGTAGAAGGGAAAAGAAAAGTGCAAGTTTAAAAAGAAAGTAAAAAGCAAGGGCCGCGTACGCTGATTGGTGCGCTAAGGCCGGAAATTAATTCCTGGAAAATTTGGAAATAAAAGTTTACAATTTTGTAATTGGTGCGCAAGGAGCACCAGAAAAAGGACTTAAGCCCGGTTGCAAATACCGGAAGGTACCTTCGGTTGAGAGACCAAATCTTCCTCGTCGAAAGACCAGACAAGGCGAAAGCCCGATGAAGGCTGTGAAAACTTGTTTTGGCGAGAGCCTGGTGGGAGCCGAAATCATCCAGGTTAGTGACGAGAGCCCAAAATCCAACTTTTCTTTTTATTTAAAATTAAAAATTTGCTTTTCTCGGGCGAAGTTACCCCTCTTTTTTGTAATATTTTCATTAAAATTTAAAGTTGATAACTTTTTTTTTCGATTGATCATTTTGAGCTCACTAAAAACTGCATAAAACAAGTTTTTTATTTCTTGTTGTTTGCAGCTGGCCGTGAATTCAACTGAGCTAGCTCAACAACAAAGAATTATTTTTTTATCAAATAACACGATTAAAACGTGTTATTAAAACGACCCTATTCGCAAGCATATTTCAAGTCGTCCCAAAATTAACAGAATAAGATAACGATCGTTCAATTTGCCACGTGCAAGAGACGGGTTTAATCAAAATAACAGAGAAAAGAAAAGCGGACGTTTCAAACTTATGATATCTTTCAGATACATTTAAGTTTAAATAATCTAAATTGTTAAAGTTATTTTTTCCTTTATCTAAATTTTCAAAAAAAGATTCCCAATCTAATTTGGATAGGTTATACCGATATTCGATTTTTTGTAACAACTCTGGGTCGAAATCAAATTCTATGAAAATTGGGAAGTGGTCACTGCCCCATCTATCCTCCGAAACCGTCCAGTTTGCACCAATAGCCAGTTCGGGAGAAGAGAAGAAAAGGTCAATACTAGAATAGAAAATATCTTCATTAGACATCCCAATATGGGAAGATTTCTTATTATTGAATAATGTAAGATCCCCACAATCAGTGTTATCGACAATCGTTTGTCCATTTCTGCAAGTTCTCGAATCTCCCCACAAAGGGTGGTGAGCGTTGAAGTCGCCAAATATAATAACTTGCTTTGACCCTTGGTTTTTAATGGCGTCGAGAAAACTGACTCATTCATTTGGTCTAATATCATTCCCATTTGTCGGGCATCTGTAACAGACGACAAATAAAATTTCGCCCAGGTTGGAATCAACTAATACTGAACCCGTTTCCAATGATCTTTCATCAACTCTGCTTTAAATTATTTCTTTTTTTATAAAGATTGCAATTCCTCCTCCTCTATTATCCTTTCTATCGAATCTTATGGTATTAAACCCGCGAAGATGAAAATTATCCTCCGGATTTAGCCATGTTTCTGTTACTAGAATTGCATCGAAATCTATTGCATATTTGTGTATATCTATTTTATTTTTGATGCTACGGCCATTCCATTGTAATACTTTAAATTTAAAATCAATCATTTCAAATAAAATAAAAAAGAAAAATTCAGTAATCATTCTGTGTATTTTAGTTTTTATTCTCAACGTGCATTACTATTCTTTTTTTTGCCTTTGTTTTCATAAGTTTTAGGGTTCGGTTTTTTCTCATTACCTGAAAATCTGTTATATAGATTTGTCATGTTTAAATGGCCTGTTGATTCAGTTCTGACTGGAATGGAAGTCCTTCCTCGCTTTGTTTATACTACTCACTGGATTTGTTCTTCTTTGTAGCCGGCTGGGTGTCCTCATTGACCGACGCACTTGAGTGGACAACTTTGTTGCTTTCTTCCTTCTGTTTGGGTACAACCGCCTGGTTGTATGACTTTGGTATCTTTCCCTGTTGTTCCCTCTGTTTTATTGCCTTCAGCTCCGGGTAATTTTCCTTGGTTCTCTTCAGTGCTTTTCCAGGACCAAAAATCAAAAGTCTAGCTTCGGAATATGATATTCCATCATACGCTATGTTTTCGTTCACAGCATGGTGTTTTTGGTACGAGCTCTCTAAATTCGAAAAAGTGAAAATGAACTTTTTAAAAGTGTATATTCACTTTTCGAAAGAGTCCAAAATGTTCCACCCTCAAAAAGTGTACACTCACTTTTAGGAAAAGTGGAATTTTACTCTTTCAAGAGTGTAACCAAAAAAGTCAAATTTCACTTAATGAAAAGTGAATTTATACTTTTTTCGAAGTCATTTATTTAACTCTTAAAAAAGTTTAATTTTTCTTAATGAAAAAGTGAATCTACACTTTTCTTAAAGTCGCTTATTCCACATTTTTAAAAGTCAAATTTTTCTTGATGAAAAAGTGAATTTGCACTTTTTGTCAAAGTCGTTTCATTTTTAATGGCGAATATTTATGGAGTGATTAATTGGTAATAAATATTTAAAAAACAGCTCTATGGATCAAGAATGTTATTATAAATTAAAAAACCAGGTGTACAATTTATTACATCTTACATTCAAATGTAAAATAAGCTCTAACAACGGGGAAATTGGTATCTATCAACGAACAATTTATCACCCGATTATAATCTTTTTAAACAAAAATAACGCTAATCTGTTTAATATTTTTTTAGTGAACAAATTGATACGTCTAGTTTTATATGACTTGGACACATTAATCACGAATTGAAACATTATGCCAACTTTGCAAAAAATTACTATAAAAAACATAAATAACATACATGAATGAACAAAGCCAACGAAAAATTATGCAGGTTATGTACCTGAAGCACCAAATGATAAAGATGTATGAACCCAATATTGATTCCAAATGTATCAATCACTTTTCTATTTTGATAAAAGCATCACACAAGAAATAAGGGAAAACAAGGAATGCCAGAAACACTAAAGATACTTTTAAGTCATGCTTGTAAATCAATGGATGTGTTTTTTCTTAACCAGAATCAACGTCAAAGCCAAAAAACCGTTCTTAGCAACCATTTTCTCATCTAACTATAGCTTACCCTTCAAAAAATGTCATATTATAATATGGCGATGGCTGATGTACAGGGAACCGGATGGTGCTTTGATCCAATGAGAGAATGGTTTATAGAATGCAAGATCAGAGACTTCAACGAATTGGAGACTGCTGTTGATACTGCCAAGCTGAATGGAATAAGCATTAACGCTAATGTCAAAATGTTGGGTCTTACAAATCGAAGTCAAGAGAAAACATGTTTTGTTTTCAAATACAATGATTTCTTCAATCCGGCCATACAAAGGCAAATTGTCCGTTGTTGTCAGATGGGTTATTAACAGAACAAATAAACCTTTTCGGAACTCCACTCCGTTTTGGAAAACCGATGTTGCACTAAAAACTCTATCGCCTGCATAATTTAAATCCAACAGGCTTTGCTTGCTAAGAACTTCTTGGACGCTCCGTGTTTTTCCATTTTGTACCTTAAAGCTATCGATTTTTACATCTCCATGACTCCATTTCGTACATTGAACACTTTGGCAGATTCTCACTGAGGTTTTTGGAGAATTTTTAAAATTATGAACATTTTGAGCCCTTAATTTGACTTCAGAATTTTTTGCTTCAAACCGCATGGAATAAAATAGCACCAATGGTGCAGACTAAGCGATACATTCTGCATAATGAGTGATGTAAAGCACATAACGAAATCTTTCGTCAATTCTTCCAAATATGGCAGGGATGAGAGTTTTATCTTGGGTGCAAAAACTATTTCCATTATTCGCAACATGTACAAAATAAGTTCCATGTATTCATCTTCATCATTGACCTTTTCTGCTAATAAAAATGGCAATGCTCTTATAAGGCACCATACTTGCATTGCTTTTTGACTTAATTTGTGGTCTCCATTTTGGAGCATTGCAACTGTAAAATTAGCTGATGGTTTGTTTTTGTACTCTACGTATCCATAATTGAAAGCTGTT
>JAQQRF010002157.1:0-11495 GCA_030523145.1 Trissolcus brochymenae | reverse complement strand
TCTCGATCATGAAATGTGTTTCCAACGATTACAACAGCTACTTCATTTACAACTTGAGCGTTGTAACGTCTGGGATGCTCACCAGAGGATGTACGATCAACGCGGATTATGACTCTGTATTCGTCGTTATTATGGCGATTAATCGAATCCTTAGCAGTTTTGAATTGACGAATCAAATCGTTACGTTGATGTAACATGTCTTATAATTGCAAAACAATAGCTCTTTGCACATATTCATTTAGCATACATCGTCGATCCAACTCACGTTCAGAATCTCCCATGAAATACATTTGTGAAAAACTATGTCCATCATCGTCAACGGGAAGCAGAGAACCGATGACATGGTATACCTGCCCTTGGAATGTGAAGGTGGGAGAAAATCCACGCTGACGGATAATTTTATCTGCACCAAAAGATGTCATAACAAAACATGAATTGAATCTTCTTATCGATTTTAAAAAAAGGTGAGAATCTTCAGAAGGACCCAGTAGTAGTGATTTTAATAGTTCCAGAGGTTTTTCTATAGTAGGAAGCCGAACCTTTCCATCGCAGCAACAGAAACCAGAAGTTTCGTCAGGCCATTTTAGTGCTTGGCAAAATTGACCCCCTCCATCCATAGCACCAATTGGAATCATTGGATGTTTATCGTATGGAACATCAGGCTCGTAATTGAAAGCAGCCAACCGTATTATTTTCTATCGACGACGAAAACGATGAGCGATACGAACACGGTTGGCTTCAAGTCTTGCATTACGTGCCGCCGCAGATTCGTTATCTCTGAGTGTACGTTGTGGCAAAGATTGGTCACGGAGACGACCCTATCAACATAAGAAATTATGAATTATGAAGAAAGTTGTATTATGTATATACGACAACAAAAGTTACCTCTCTCTCTTCTGGTGTCTGGCGCGATCTAACCGTGGTACTTCTTGCGGCCTGTGCCTGCAAACGCTCCTACAAAATTTTTACAATAAATAAAAACTTTTATTACTGACAAAATAGTTATTTATTTATCTTAAACAAAAACAGAAGTTACCTCTTTCTGTCCTGATGTCTCGCGAGATCTTGCTCTGGTCGTTCTGCGAGACTGTGCCTGCAAACGCTCCTAAATAATTCGCAAAATTAACATCAACTTTTGCTCCTCAAACTATATTAAAATAAAGTTTCCCGCCGACCCATCAGACATTTTTGGTATGCAGTATTTATGCAAAATATTTTGTATATAGTTGTCTGTTTTTAACTGTTAATGTAGCATATATACTGCATACTGAAAATGTCCATATTCAAAGAACATATTAGAAAAATGCAGAACGAATGAATAAAGATAACGAACAAAATAAAATAATGATTGAACAAAAAAAAAGAAAACAGAAATTTGAAGGATAAAAAAAGAAGAAAAGAACAGAATGAACAAAGATTGAAAAAGTAAAGATTGAAAACAAAAATTTGATTTTGTAAATCATTTTTTCAATTTTTTAATGAAAATTACACATTATTTTTTATTTTTGAATAGCCTATAGCACTCCTGGGGTTCTAATCATTTCATCTATGTCCCTCTATTATAGTTTCATTACTTCGTTTAATCGAGATGCATGCACATACAAACAAACAAACAAACAAACATATTTTGTTTTTTATATATTAGTAAGGATGAATAATTCGTTTTCTACTCGACTACATATAATGAATTTGTAATTGTAATTTGTAACAAGTAATTTGATGAAAATAGAATATTAGATTGAATGAATACATTGAACCATTATGAATATTGGCATATGAGTGTTAATTGTTCTTTGCAAGGTTACATTATCTACTTGCAAAATGAGTGTTAAAAAAGCCCTATCTGGACGGCTTTTTTTAAATACATTCAATGATTCAGACTTCAAAAACGACACGGTTGTTGCTTTGTGCAATGTGTGCGACACGAAGAAACATATTGAAAACCCTTTGAAAATCCTGGAAGATTTCATCGCATTATTGTAAAGTACGGGTTATGAGGGGTGTACAGGTTAATAAACAAAATACTCACAACGGCCCTCATGACGACAAATTTCATCGGCTTCCGCTAAAGCTCTAGTGAGCTTCAGGGTAATACAGCCCTGTCGTCTTTCCTGGCGTAGCTTCGGACCAGCTCATGTGCCGTGTCAAGCGTAAACGGCGCAAAGTCACAGGTGCGCACGTCGTAGGTGCATATCGTTTCTATGCGGTCTCTGATAAACAAAACCTCCCACCCCAACACATCCCACTTCTTTGTCTTAAGAGACGAGGTGGCCAGGGCGGATGATCAGCCGCATTATAAACGATTACGATGTCTAATGCCTCGTACCGCCTCCGAGGGTTCTGGTCCATAGGGCGCTCGCTGGTTATATAAAATAAGAAAAGCCATGAAAAAAGAAAAGTATAAGGTATAAGAAAAATAACAAAAACATTACCTAGCCTGAAAAATATTCGGAGCGATGTTTTCAGAAACTGTAGGCGCTACTGATGGCTCACCCTAATTCGGGAGGACCCTGAACGCATCGGCAGTACTGCGCTTCCATACCGCCTGGCCGCTCAACGGGCAGCCATCTAAGACCCGAATGACACGCTCAAGTGTTTGGTTGTCATTTGTAGGCTTGTACCAATATGTTTTGAATGATGTACCAGCTGTGTAAAAAATAGAGAAATTAGAGATGCTGAAAGAGTGACTTACGCCCCAACACACACACACACAAACAACTTACCGGTGCGAGCGTACACAGCGCAATACGGTCTCAGAAGTTTGGGGCCCGAAACAGATTTTGTACAGGCTCCCTATCGGGGGTTGACTGTACACCCGTGTCAACCGTTGCTAATAGGGTCTGCGTCGGCTCGTATGGGGCTTGAGACATCTCATTGTCTGAATATTAACGGTTGTGATGACGGGTTCGGTAATACCAGTCCCCGAGTCATCACTGTTGACATTTGCGAGGCCCGCGGAGTCGCCCATGTCGCCCATGTCACCCTTTCGTCGGTGGACATCTCGTGGATGTCCCTAGTAGGAAGCTCGATAGGTGGTACATCATTATCATCTTCGCTTGTATCATCCGCCTTCGCGGTCGTGAGGGTAGCAGACAAAAAAAAAAGAAGGCCCTCCACCGCCCCCGCAGTACCTTGCTTACGTATACCTGCGGTCCTTCTTTTCTTTAACCGGTCTTTGCTCTGCGGCCAGCATCCTCTGAGTCCTAGGTCGTTGTCGTTCCTCCTCCTGGTTCTTCTTTGGTATCAGCATTTTTTAGGTATTTCCTTGTCTTTCCATGATACACTCCTTAGGTTGATACACCTGATGCACTCCTCACTTTGGTTTAGTTATCCTTGATTGGCCATGCTAACTCCGACTCAGTTAGTTTGGATCATCAAGCTACTCAGTCCTCCCGAGTCCCCGGACACCTGAGGCCGCAGTAAGATGGATCGAATTGACTAGCCTGGTTCAGTTTCCATTTTAAGTTCACGTTTCTCCTTTCGTTGTAAAATTTTCTTCGCTACTTCCTTGAACGTTTTAAAATTGTTCTTGCTGACAAGAATATTCTCCTGCATTTCATTTCCTACTTTTTCTTTGAGTGGTCTCCTTTCTTGTTCATATATTATACAGTGCTTCAGTATATGTTCTGAGGTTTCTACCTCGCCACACATACTTGCATCATCATTTTTAAGTTTCATACTGGCTAATTTACTTTTAAAGTTACCATGTCCTGTGAGGAACTGTGAACTGTAGTGGTCCGGTCTACCCAGAACGCTTGGCAGCGTTCTTTGACGTCTGGAAAGAACTTTGCCGTAGTCCTTCCTTTCTAGGTTGTGTTCCATCGTTCCTGCCACTGCGTCATTAACTGGTCGTTGACACTTGTCCAGATTTCAAGTTTGTTTTCTCTCTCTGTTCCTGTGTAATTTATATTTCCAAACTGGAATGGTGTGTCAGTTCTCAGATAATAACTGAAGAGTCTCCGTTTCGTTTCCAGGTCCATGGGTAAAGTTCCAGCCACTACTGGCATCGCATCCTTTGATGTAGTCCTATAAGATTTGGTCGTCGTTACCAGCACTGTCCTCTGGGCTCCTATTAGTCTGTTTCTGCTGGCTTGGTTGATTCTATCCTCCCAGGCGGCTGCATTGCCTCGTTGCCTATATCTTGTATCCTACACTCTGAACTTCCACGCAATAAGATGACTTGGTCGTCCGCATAGGCTATCTTTGTAATTCCTCTTTCACCAAGCGCCCTGACGTTAGAGTCGAAAACCAGATTCCAGAACACAGGTCCCAGGACGGATCCCTGCGGGCATCCTTTGGTAACTTTCTTTTCCGCTAGTATTTTATTCTGTTGAATAAATACATAGCATGTACAAGAAACCCCGCACAAATTAAATGGGAAATGGCTTTCAGTCAAATCGTCGAGGATTCGAAGCTCGAATCCTCATACTGTTTGAGTTTGGGCCGTTTTGAAAATCTCGACTAGGAAAAAAGTGATTTTTTTTGTATGGGCTTTTATCATAACTTCGCGGTCTCCTTGTAGTAAACACATCCCTGATCACTCTGTAATTCCTCTCTGTCTCCTCCAATGCTTAATCGACCCCTTGCGTCAGGGTGCTTGATTATCGTTAGTCCCCTTGCCTCTCACGTCGGAGTGCTTGATTATCGTGTAACGGATATTAAGATTTCTTTGAGGCGGTTGATGAGCAGCATCTTGGACATTTGGACTCTGCAAGAAAACTTCCAATTGATGACCTTTGATTACATAAGGACTGTTGATATATCGTAGATCAACTAACAACGGTTCAAATATGTTTTCGTGGTCATCTAAATGCTGCGCACATGATCTGGTGCCTTCAGGGATGAAAATGTTTTTCAATATGAAAACTTAGTCATGCATTCAATGAAAGCCGCACCACATCATTTTCTGCATGGCAGATCAAACAAGTATTACTACTATGTTGTGTTAAAACATTTATTCTCATAGAGTCAGGATCAGCTTCAATTATTCTCATTTAGTCAATAATGGACCTGTTGCAATTCCCACATATCCTACTTTCTTCGTTCAGTTCCCGAGGAGGGTATTCAAAAGCAATTCGCCGTGTTAAAGCGATTTGAGCTTTTTCAGGGTTTCCGTTAGGACGAAGATAAGGTAATTGCCTTGGGAGAAAACGCTGGTTCTAGACGAAGCATTCAAGTCGAGCCATAACTATGATTGTCCTATGAGTGTTTTCCGCAAAAGTGACCGAATATCCTTATTCTGCGATTTCGTTAGCAGCGACGTAAGTTGAGGTGAGGGGAGAGGGAGTAGTGGAAGCAGGGTTGAGGGAAGAGTGCTATGATTAAGAGGTAGTGGAGAGGGGGTAGAGACTAGGGAGTGGGATTTTCGAAACGGCCTAAACTCAAAAAGTATGAGGATTCCTGCTTCGTGCCCATGATGACTTTTGATCAGCTTGACATTCTCCACAACATACTAAAATTTCAGACGATTTGACTGAATTTGATTTTGACCCATTCGATTTGTGCGGGGTTCTTTTTTGGACAATTTCTCAGTTGCAGCTCTTCCAATACGGCAGGCCACCAGACATTGTTGAAGGCACCTTTTATATCGAGGAAGATCCCCGCAGCATGTTTTTTTTCTGTAGCGTCTACTTCTTTTCTAAGCCTGATAATAGCATCTTCCGTGCACTTCTTGCACTTGAAGCAGTATTGGTTGGATGAGGCTCTTGGGTGGTCAATAATGTTATGCATTTTTCCCAGTATCATCCTTTCAATCGTTTTCCCCATGGCTGGGAGAAGGCAGATGGGTCTGTATGACTTTGGGTCGCTGGCATCCTTTTCACGATCTTTCAGGATCGTGGAAACCTTTCCTCTTTTCCACCGATTTGAGAATACTCCCCATTCCGGTTGCTTTCTGTCGCGACCGTGTTCTCTTTACATCGCTCGTCTTTTTCTGTAGGTGTCCCTCTTCTTCCGTTCGAGTTCTGCATTCCACCAGGGGTGTTTTCGTGGTCCTATACGTCTTCGTGGTATCGTGGCGTTGCAAGCTGTAATTAGGACTTTTTCTATGGTTTGTGCAAGAACGTTTACCTCCTCTCTGGTTTCAGGAGAGAGTAGTACATGTCTATCTCTTTCAATAGTCAGGACACTTGAGAACTTTTCCCAGTCCGCTTTTCGGATGTTGTATCCAGCGGTTCTCATACGTGCAATACTGCTTGAAGGTTGATAAGAATTTCTATAGCGTTATGGTCACTTGATGTCCACTCTGCTTCAACTTCCTAGTTTCCTATGTCTCTGAGTAAGTTTCCAGTCACTAGGGTGAGGTCAATGTTAGAAGATCCAGTGCTTGATGTATATGTTTTGTACTTTTGTGGCTTATTAAGAAGATAGAGCTCATGTTCCGCTATGGATTCTTCGAGGTCCTCTCCTCTCCTATCCATGCTGTCGTTATGTCAGCTGGTAGATTTAGCGTTAAAATCTGCACAGATGATGGTTTTCTTACCCCTCAGGCGATCCAAGATTCCTCCCAGCCATTCAAGATAAAGCAAGATTGATTTCGATGGTTGACAGTAGAGGCTGACAACGTACAATTCCATGACTTCAATTTTCACCTGAGTACATGTGCAGTAGGCGTTGCATAGATTATCCAGTTTCATTACGTCTAGGGCTTTGTTTGGTACTATTGTCGCCGCACATATTCTGTTGTCTTCCTCTTCTTCGTTTGGTTTCTGGAGTATAGTATCTCCTTTGATGAAGCCTGCTACTATACCCTTCCTATTCTATGGTTCTTGTACTGCCATCAGGTTTACTCTCTCTGTCTCAATTTTATGCTTGATTTCATCAGTTACTCGCTATGATTTTTGCATGTTGAGTTGTATGATTCTGAGGATTCGATTCACATCAATCTGTGCCATAGTCGATTTTAAACGCTGCCATGTTCTGAGCGTACTTATGAGCTGCACAGTTCTTGTCCTTGATTCCGTGATCATGTGTCTTTTGGCTGTCTTACATAATATACAGATTCCTGGTTTCTTAAGATTCGGGCAGTCTCGTGCTCGGTGTCCGTCTTCCTTGCAATGACCGCAAGTATCTTTCTCTTGTCAACAGTGCTTGGCGATATGTCCATAATTTCGGCACTTAAAGCAACGACTAAGTTCGATAAAGTCTACAACTCTACATGAGTTCCACCCTATGAATAGACGGTTTGATTGTCTCATAGCGTGCTTAATTTCCGGAGAGGTTTCAACTATCCAGTTTGTAGAGTCACCTGTTGCCGATCCGAAATGCTAGCTTGAACTGTTGTTCAAACTGTGGAAATGTAAGGCCGTTAGCAGTCTCTTCGTTCTTGTCATACATTGCACGGAGTAGCTCTTCCTCTGTCAGTGATCGTGGAACGTCATAGACAACCAGTCTTGGCTTTCTCTTGCCTAGTCTCTCCATAGTGTAGCCTTGGTCTTTTATTTTCTGGTTTTAACATTAACTTCTTGAGGTCGTCCTCTCCCTGCGTTTCAACGACGATGCCGTTATCTCTCACTCTCCAGACATTTTTGCACCTTAGTTGCTGGGTTCCGTGTTCCACTTATTCTAGGAACGGAAGATGATAAATTATTTGCCACGTTAATGGAATGAACTGCAGCGTTTATTCCTGGTTTCCTAGCCTGCTCCAAGTACGAATCAGCTTGCACTGCCTTGGCTTTCTCAAGCTCGGATACTTTTCCCATGAGTTCCGAGATCATATTAGCCATGGTAGTGAAAATTTCTGCAAGACCAAGCATGTCCTTTTCAAACCTCTTAGCGACTTCTTCTACAGTCCGTTCTCCTCCTCCGAGAATAATGGACATGACCCTTTATGTATTTCATACGTTGCTTCTCTTAGTTGAAAGACAGCATCGCTTTGATTGGCCCTGGAGATGTCTATTTCCGGCTCGTCCTTTTCCGTAGGCTTACTTTTCTTTGACCTATCTACGACCTCGAAATCTTTCTTTCTTTTAAAGCTCATAAATAGACTAGTTTCCATCGGTTCCTCCTCGTCTAAATTCAAGCTATCCTCGGTACTCGATTTTATCTGAGCATTTGCCTCAGAAACTCTTCTCTTCTCCTTCTCCTCTTCCTCACGCCGTTTTTGTTTTTGTTTTATTTTGTTTGATTTTCCCATATTGTTCTCACGAGTACCGCTGTCGTGCAAACTCACCCGGACAGAGCAGCGAATATCCGGGGCTTGCCTACTTACTGCTGGGTTTCAGCCGGTTCCCAGAGGTTCAAACACTTTGGCTTGGATTAATGACTCCTGGATTCATTCTCGGCTCCATATCCTAGAACCCAGCTGGCGCGCTGGGCAGCTGGCTTTATTCATAAAGATGTTACAAAAGGAAGCAAAATCATAAGTGCGAGACATGTGATGTACAAAAACAACGCACTAGTGGCCACAAATCGCTGACGTTTTGCTCTGAAACTGTCGCGTATTCCACTCGTAGAAACCACAGTTTTTCCTGATTTTACGTCGGTGCTCTCTGACGATCGGCGAAAATCCGTAGCTGTCAAAAAAGCCATGACCTTCTGAATCAACGTAAATTGCTACCCAATGGATTCCCAGCTGACTCTTTGAAAACGTATGCAACCGGTCGCGGCCAGTATACAGGAATCTCGTCTGCCGCAAACACGCTTGTGTCGGCTGTTGGTAGATTTTGCAACGCTCTACGTATCTCCAAGGTGTCCATCAGGACAAATAGACATTTTTTACGTGAGAGGCTGTTTTATAGTCTTTCTCATTCTTCAAAATCAGTAATCACTTGGCAGCTGGCGTTGATTTCGAGAATATTGTCGTATTCTGCATAGATTATGCAATTGATCATTCTAGCCAGAAGCACAGAAAAACTTACTTCTATACGCACACTGCCATGCTTTACGAGATTCCAGTGCGAGTCGCAATTGGCCGATAGATCAGGTGTCAGATCGAACGCCATTAGACAAAAACCATCTGGGTAGTCATCTCTTGTGATACAATTTCCGGTGTCAGAAAATTGTATTCCCGTACCGGAAAACAGTGTGTGATAAGCATCGACAAACAGTTTGTTCGTAAAGTCAGGCTGCAGCGCCTTCGAGGGAACCTGTACACCGTCGACTTACAGTGCCAGATAGTTTATACTGTGGTTTTTGAAATCGATCGGATTGAGCTCGACGCTACCGTTGAAAGCTTGATTGTCGACGAATTCAAAAACGATCCTTTATGGAATCTGCCCGAGAATAACGTTATCCAGCGTCTCGCCGTGCCCGCCACTGTGAATTGCGACCGCTTTCACATCTACCCTTGTGAACGGGTACTTTGCAGTTGTGCTTGCAAGACTCCGGGCGCGTGACAAGAGCACGGTCTTTCGCTTCAATCGGACAACTCGCGAATGAGATGTACCAGCAACTTTCCGTTTTTTATACCCTGAACCGGTCATCATTCGTTCAATTTTCTTGTCCGCTGCTCGTTTAAAATTGGCTGTGGATTGACGCAAATGTTCCTTTATAGACTCTTTGGGTGTTGGTCGCAGAGTCGCGATTTCTGTCAACACACCTAGACCAGCCTTTGCTGCTTCCTTACCCGCTAGCTTTACCCCTGATTTCAAAATTGGTAAAACTCTGCGAAAAATCTCGCCGGAAACGACCCGATACCATTGCCCCGCTGCCGTTGTTCTTCAACGTAAACTCGGAGTATTCTATCAGTCCACACGTTTAAAATGCATTGTCACTGTCAGCGTCTCACGGTCGAATGAAAGGGTTTTTCCAAATTCATCCCTTATAATAACTTCGATCGTATCGAACTTGGTTTTCAGAAGTGGGATGTATTTTATATTCTAAAAGGACCGAAACCGTGTGCTACCGTAGTCGTATTTGTCCAAGTATACAGGTACGACACGCGAGAGTGTTGTTTGTACATCACCTGTTACGTGCGATTCACACAGGTCTGTGTAGACGAACAATGTGGATGGCAAACCATGTGAAAGAGCTGCCAGACGGTCCGAACGCAGAAATGTTTCTCTACCCATTAAAAAGTCCTTATCTCGCCGTTCGAAACCAAGAATATCACACAAGACAGGAGCCAGGGTGAAACGGTATTCAGTATCTACGGATTCGCACGTCTGCATGACATTCACATGGCCGCCGTTGTCACGTTCAAATTTGAGGTGTCCAGCAACAGGCGATGCATTGTTTATGTCATCCAAAAGAGATTTCAGGTCATGGAACACGCCTGATTTGATGGGCGCACGCACACGCTCGAAATCGGTATGTTTCCGTTTCTCCATCGGCGTGCTTTTAGCCCCCTTGAATGTCCACATTTCTACGAAGTTTTTTGAACCTTCTCTCGGAATATGTGAAAATCTCTGTGGAAACTGTATTTCGCTGAGATCTACGACGCATTCGCCTGAAAGTCGCCATTCATGGGGGAGTCGTGTGATGAATTGCGATGCACCGTTATTGGGGTAGTAATCAGTGCGTTACTCGGAAGCGTCATGTAATAGTCGAACTTCGTTCAGGTATCCAGGAGACGAAGTCGTCAGGCAAATTTTTTCATTTTACAAGGAGTCGTTTGCAGCGTCCGCGTCCTCTCTTTTCTAAAATTTTGTTCACTCTGACCGCTCGTTCAGGTTTCCGGACGCCTACACTGCTCAGCTCTTGTTCGTAAAATATACCATCGAGTGTTTCGTCGTTTAAAGCAGCGACCTCTTACACAACTGGTTGCCGATGTATCAATACTCGTGAAACGTAAAATACCTCTTCAGACCACTTGGAATGATAACTTTTCTGGAAGGCTCCTTTTTCGATACTGATGCGTACGAGGTCGTGCAAATGATATTTAGGTTTCTTTTTCATGAACTTTTGTTGCCTCTCACTCAGAATTGTTCTTATTTTTGCAGCGTTGTCAATCGTTACGCTCGCCGTTGTGTGTATAGCTGTGTGATACGATCAGTTGTACGAATCAACGAGTTTCGGGAGTACGTCGATGTACCGTCTACCGCATGTGAGCGTCAAAAATCGCTGAATTCTGTTGCAGATGGTTCGTATGGCCCTCTGCCATACGAATGGCAGAGGCCATTCGTATGTGGCTTTAACAGTGGGATTTCGAACGGCTTGAAACTGTATACCATTTTTCTGTAAGAACGTTTAAAAATAATAATTCAAATATTCTTTACCACGATCTGTCTGGACTTGAATAGGACGACGAGGGTTGGTCAGTTTCAAAACTTCTCGAAATGCGCTAACAACCGACTGACCCGATTTGCTCTCCATATGCCTAATTCAGATAAATTTACTGAACACGTCTATGACGAGCAGCTAGTGTTGGTACTAAATCAAATCGTCAGCAACAGACGTCGCTCCGTAGATTCGATTCAACACACCTAGGTCCATAGGATGACCTATATTGCCTTCTTCCATCAAGATCTTATAGCGTTCAATACTTCGTTCGCTACTAACAACAGACCTCAGTACTAAAGCAAGGAAAAATCCGATTGCTTAGGGCGCTTTACGGG
>JAQQRF010002155.1:0-11191 GCA_030523145.1 Trissolcus brochymenae | reverse complement strand
AAACAATATTAACAAAATTTGTCATGTGACATGTCATGTGACAAAGTCAAATTTTGTGACCGTCATAAGCAAATAGAAACTACAAATTTGTGACCGTCAGTGACGGTCATGTGACCGTCATATGACATATGACGGTCACAAAAAAAGTGTGACGGTCATGCGCACATCTCTGTGAGGGAGGCACTAACGCGACCAGCTTGAGCGACGGACAGACCCGTTGAACGCGATACTGACTAACAAAACTTTGTTTCAGTGGCAGGGTCGAGACGCCACCGTTTTTTATCTGTTTCAGGGAATCCTCGGGCCGTACTCGGCAGCCTGGATGTCTGCAGCAACACCCCCACAACGGCCGGATCATCGGTGGTGCAAGGTCTACGCCCGCCGATATTGACCGGGGTCGATAAGGGGGGTCTCCTGCTTCCCCCCAAAACATCTCCACCAAAACCTGGCCTGAACTTGCGTTCAGGCCAGGTTTTGCGTTGCGACCGAGGTGGGGGAACGGTTACTTAACCGCCAACGAACCGTTCCTCCTTCTTCTGTCCCTGAGCCCGCTTGGTTTCGTGCGGTTTTACGATTTTGGTTTTGTTAGTTAAGTTAAATTAACTAAATTAAAGTTTAGTGATGTGCGCAAATTTTGTGTCAGTCCAGGGCCTTGCCAGCCAAGCTGTGTCCTGATATTGTTTGTAATTGAAAGGTTTGATTTTGCATTGTAAATTTGAAATTTTGATTAACGGCAACTATAACGGTCATTTTTTTCACTTGTAAATTTGATATATCCGTCGACGATTTTTGGGCCACTCAGATTAGTCGTAGCTGCGAATTGTTTAGCGTATTAATCAATTAGACTTTTGGTAAATTGGGGACTGATTTTTGCAATTGTTTTTTTTATAACCGACGGAGTCTTTGGCAACTCATTGTATCATACCATCGTTTTTCTCGTCGTCGTGAATAAAATTAACTTTGTCCTCGGACTTGCTTTTGTTTCCTAATTTATTTTGTTTGTTTGTCCGTGAGTCCGTTCAAACCATAGCCTGCGACCCTTGCGCGATAAGGGCTCAAGTGCACTAATATTGTTGAGTTAGTCGAGACGGTCAAATTTTGACCAGGCGCCCAACCTAATTTTGTGAAATTATTCTATTTTTTTATTGGATGAAAGAAAAATAGAGGTCACTAGAGAAAAATGAAACCCCGTTACAATAATTATATTTGAGACTTATAAAATGAAACTTTCTCATGTGTCACAATGTGCAGATATCGCACCCTCATATGAAACGAGTACAACTAGAAATAAACAGGTGCAACAGGCCTCATACCTACACACAGAACACACAAGCGCCTTCTGATTTTTGTTACATTATTAAACAATTTGTATTTCAGGATGAACTGTTTGAAAAAACTGATTAACTCTCATTTCATAACCTTAGATTATTTTATTAGTCACATTATTTTACACGTTCAGTTCTATTACTGTTCTATTTTGCACAGGAAGTATACATATTTAATTAAAATTTATTATTTCATGTTATCCATCAATACATCTCATTCATTTAATCTTTTTAATCAAAAGATTCGTTAAAACCTCAGTGTCGTCTATGAAAAATTCTAAACTTCTAAAACAAAAAAATACTTCTGGAATCATCTATAAAGTCTTTATGTTGTTTACAAGTCTCGATAGTTTATTATATTTATTACTTCTATTCTGGTAATAAAACATCTTAATTTTTGTCTACCATTTTCATGTTGCTATTATTTATGTTTTACTCGTATCTCATTAACTGGTTCAATAAAATGATACACACATGCCACAATGTGGCGTTACTTTTTATGGATTAAAGCTCATTTTTTGTGATCTAATTTTGTTTTTACATTGAAACTTCTCAATAAATTGATTCTATCTCTGTTTTTTTTTTAACAACAGAAAACACATGAAAACTAACTAAAATTGTTTTGGCAGTATCACCTAAAAAAACGAAGTGACATTTTCTGTTTATTCGGCTTTGTTTGATGTAATTAAATATGAAGAAATAAGTTATTGGACTTTATAAGCGTTTATTTGGGAAAGTGTGAGGTGAAAATCAGTGACATCGAGTTGTCGGCGGATTTAGTCGAGGACTTGATCTAGCGATCACTGGTAAGCGAGCCATTTTTTCAATTGAAGGGAGCAAACAAGATTATGATTTGATGACTATTTTTGTAAAAGTGACTCGATTTCTGTGTAGTGCTGTGGGCGCTGCAACACTACTATATATCAAGTATAACCTTAATCAAAAAACTATGTGAGATAATTATGTATTTTAGAATTATGAAAAATTTTACAAATGGAACCACGTACCGTTAATTAAGTAAACTAATAAACACAATCAATACTCACATTTATCGCTTGAAATTTCACTATTTAATCGTTCTCAATATCTCATAAGTCAATTATAATTATACTCCATAATATTCAACATCTAAATGTTGAATATTATGGAGACATCGAATATCTTACTGAGGACATACACTTAATCACCATCGACAATGATAACGACATAGATGACTCCGGGGACATTGCTACTGTAGGAGATTTATTTATTATAAATAAAATAAATGCATCCCACTTGAATTATTATAGGTAGTTTATTGAACACTCAAAGAATAAACAACATCAAATAAATCACTTCGTTGAATCTTAACTTGATACGGGCTAACGAGCTCTTTTTCTGTCACCGTGTCACGACGCGTTTTTCGGTCTCTTTCTGTTTTTCGTTTTCGCTGCATTTCATAGCCCGGCATACCCCCCCATACCTAAGGTTCCCAAATAATAGCTGTCCGTGCGTCTGTTTGTCAAAATTGGCATAGCGATTTTATTGCCCTTGGAGAAAGTTGTCCATGGGAAAACTTTGTTCGTCCGCGTCCGTCTTATCTACAGTCATAAAGTTTTTATGACTGTAGGCGCTCTTAAAAAAAATGGGCCTTATCCCGAACAGCCTAAAACAACAATATCCGGATTCCCGACGATAAGGTTGCTCTCGGTGTCCGAGCTGTGTAGACGTGCTCGCGATGCTTAACCCTACACTACTGTCGACAGTGGTGTCTCTTGGAGTAGTGTTCCTGAACCCATCATTATTGCTGCAAACGTGCATGCGACCAGCAGTGTACCAGCCCGCACAACAAAGAGGGTTACATAGACCCATTCTGTTACTGTCGATACAAGGGTACATTCACACCCTAATGGGGCTCCTGTAAGAATTGTAGACCCGTGCTTTCAGAGAGAGCACCGACAGCGCTGAAAGCATATCTAGGAAGAATGGCGCACAACTAGCACGCCGAGCCCTAAACAGCTGATACTTTGCTACGTTGTGTACGGTCACACTTTCAAATTTATGGTGTGTTATCTTCAAAGTCAGCCTTTCTAAAGCATTTTTTAATGGACTATCGCACCCTCGGTGAAGACTCAGCACAGCGTCATACATGATGTTCCATAAGAGAGGACCAAAGACCGAGATCCCGTCACACAACTTCATGGACCGTCGACCGTCGACTAAGCGATGTCCTCGCTCCACCAGTTAACCGGTGGTTAGTGATTCCGCACAAAGGTCCTCTGCATAAAAGAGTCGCTCACATTAGTGACATACATCACAAGTTCTTCCACCTGTTCCTTTGCACTTGATGGTCATTGTGTGTATAGATGTTGCTGACCTCCCAGGTAAGGCCATCATAAACTATACACTTGCACGTAAGAGTAAGGTCAAGTATTGAGCTGTTGCTAACTCGAGTGAAAGTTGGGTAACTGCCAGGACAAGATCTGCTGGCGCAAGAAACTAAAAACCCAAACCCTGAGGGTACTCCGAATGTACTTCATATTTGAGAATCAAATCTCACCAGTGCAAATGTAACGTTACAACTTAAACCAGTATATAAATGAATAGTTAAAAAAAACTATCAGTAAATGAATGGCCAATGAATAATGTATGAATAATGAAGAAATAGTAAATAAATAATAATTGAAGAAATAGTTGATACATGAGAAATTAACCATAAATGAACGATAAATACACAATAAATAAACAACAAATAAATGAGTGGTTCCCATATAGGATTGCGTTAATGTATCTAGTTAGTGAGACATAGTTCATAGAATATGTATGGTCTTATATATGTATGATATACAGGGGTCATTAAGATAAGAAGTTTTTGTAGTACTTTTTTGTATTCAACAAAAATGCTTAAATAAAATCTATTCGAATCAACAGTTTTTTACATCAAAGATAAGATAATTTTAATTTCATTATAAAAATATTGTTATTACGTATTCTTGATATTGATAAAAATAGGGGGTTCCCATTTAACTTTGGTGCCAATCGATAGCTTTTAAAAAAATATTTGACACGTATTTTTTTGTTTTTCCGTTTTTTTGTAACTTTTCAGAGATATTGGGGTGGCCCGGGACTTCATATTCACCCTGTATATATGGCTATATATATATATACTATTTGAAAGTCCGTGCGGAGCACGGGCAATCATCGTCGCTGTATTTAATTTATTTTTATATTCATGTGTACAAATTCGAAATTTATGATATAATAACATACACACATGCTGCGCTATGTGCGAGGAAAAACCCACCTGAAGGAGGTAAAACCTAATGTTTATTGAGAATCATTATCCATTAAAAGCAGAAAGATTATATAATATGATGATAAAACAAATTTCTAACAACGCATTTTGATGTTGTCGGAAAAAATATTTTTTTCAATTATTGATTACACAAAGTTTTAATTATTCATTCACTATCAAAGTCGCATTATTCCAAATCGTGTGAAAATAGTTAATATTATTTTGTATAATCAAAATTTCACGGAATCAAAATTTGGAGTGAAAGATACTTCTAGAAAACCATATTTACGTCAGATTGTTCCTTATTTACGTCCATTTAAATCACCTTTCATTTCGGAAATATCATTGACGTTTCATTGATCAAAATTGTTGTATTTTTTAACTGATAATTGTTAATTCCACAAACGTTATTCTAACAATTTTTAAAAGAACATTCACTAATTCCTATATCTAGTTTAATATTGGACATTTTATTTAATTTAAATTATGATCAGTTATTTAACCTGAGCGTGTCGCTAAAATAATAAACAATTCTCATGTTCATTAAAAATAGTTAAAAATAGTGTTATTATCATTTTGCATAATCAAAATTTCACGGAATCAAAATTTAAAGCAACAGATATTGATAGAAAACCATATTTACGTCAGATTATTCCTTATTTACGTCGATTTAAGTCACCTTTTATTTCGGAAATATCATAGACGCAAAAAATAAATTGTTGAAAAATTTAACTTTTTTTCCAATAATGAATCATACAAAGTTAGTTATATCCAATCGCAGTCAAAATTGCATCATATTTTAGTTTTTTGCGAAAATAATGACAATCTATTGTCATATTCATATTTTACGAAATCAAAATTTTTAGTTTTGATTTTGTAAATCATTTTTTCAATTTTTTTATAAAAATTATTCATCATATTCAATTTTTGAATCGCCTATAGCACTACTGGGGTTCTAAACATTTCATCTATGTCAATCAATTATAGTTTTATTACTTCGTTTAAACGTGATGCATGCATATACAAACAAACAAATAAACAAACAAACAAACATATTTCTTTTTTTATATATTTGTGAGGATAAGGATAGATATATATATATATATATATATATATGGGTGAGTGACAAGTTGCTTAAATGCCAAAATGATTAAATATGACAAGTAGCACAACAAACCTGATCATTGTTCTTAATTTATATGTTGTTTAAGCAATTTGGCATTTAGGCAACTTGCAACTTGCATATATTGTCATATATTCGCCATATATTCGTCATATAACGCCAATATTTTAAAATATTGTAAAGAAACGTAGTCAAAAACGTAAAAAAAGTAATACCAATGAAAAAAACGATACATTTAAATTGTATTTGCAAATGCAGTTTTGCCACATTCGTCTGAATAATCTATGATTTTCAATTTGCCACTTTCAAATTTTTTTCTTGACAATGTTCTTTTTTTTATCGTCATTGTCACCCTACAATTTTTTCTCGTTGCCGATGCTGAAAATTTCAAATACGTTTCAGCTTGCAGTTTTTGCACGTCATCGGAATCATATCATCAAAAGTGTGACAGAATTCTTTGTCACAATTCGTCATAATCTCCATTGTTGCAAGTTGTTCGAATCTTGGGTCTTAGGATTTGTTGGCCAATTTTTTCTACGGCTCCGATAAACGGCTTGTCTAATGTTTTTGACACATGTGTGATTTAAATTCGAATTAGCCTTTTTTATTAATGTCGATCGAATTAGGTTTGGCGGTTGTCTTTCAAGATCTTCCGTTGCCTTTTCCTTACACTTCCCTGCCAGAATTTATTTGTTTGAATTCTCGTCGCTCTTCGACGAGAAGAGCGTCTGACCGTACACGAGAAAACACTTTTGAACCGTACATCTCCACGAAATCTGACCGTTTTTAAGCACTGACACTTTCCGATATTCATAATTATTAATTGCATTACGATCATTGTCATTGTTAGTTACAAAACTAACGATCTGCATTTTTAATTAATAAATGACTTTTGAACTCTGTTGAAGTGTCGAACTCTTAACGAGGAATCAGTAATACTTATATACAAAACAATTTAATAAGTGCATAAAATGTCAATACAAACATCGTAGCGATGAAAACAAGAATTTAATTCAAATTATAAAACAAATGTATAATGTCCTGGCGCTTTTGATATATCATTTCGGCGCTTTTTACAGATAGAAATAGGGATATTGGCGCTTTTAATAAACACCGAATGTATGAACCATTTAATTTAGCGAGTGGAAAATCAGCCCGTATACGACATTACGTATTTCATTGTACATGGATTTGTTTTGACATCTGAACTAAGTTCTGGAGAGGATCAGGATTAGTTAACCACCGAAAACTTTTCAGCAACCGGAGAAATTCATCGTTGAATTTCAGCTTAGCTAACAAAAACGTCAAACACATCAAACTAGCCCTATATACGATCTTAACAAAAAGTTAGAGAGGGATCTAATTTGTAACGTATTTAAATTTTCTTGCAATTTTCTTACAATTTATAATGTTTTGTATGAAACGAACCAACAATTTACACTACTGCCGTATAGAGTACTTGGGAAATTATTGTTATTTTTGCTATACCGCACGAAAAAATTCGATAGAGCCTAAAGATGACTTTGATCTTATAGCTAATACTCATCACATAATTGAGTTTAGAACTTTGAATAAAGTATACTAATGCAAAGGTTGTAAAAGACGTTTATATCATATTCATAGAGCTTCCTGTTGTAAATAATGCAGTAAACTGGCTATGTTATAATAAATTTTTTTTATTATTAAGAAGTTTAATTAAAAATCTTCCCGATCTGACGCTTTTTTCAAGATTCCCTACTTTTCTGGTGATCAAGAATATGCATCTTTACATGAATTTGTATCGGGTTCTGAGGTTGGAAATAGAATTTTTTCAGCCGAAGGAGAGATAGCATTGTCTCAATTGATTAAAACTGAACTCAAAGGCGAGGCACTACAATTAATTTGAGAAAAAAATTATGTAACAACAAATGAAGTTATAAAAGCTTTACATGACATTTACTCTCAACCACAATCATCAACTGAACTTTCAGAAAAATTATCTCGTCTGAGACAAAACGAAAACGAGTCTGTTGCATCTTATTTAAGCCGAGCTTGTTCATTGCACAATCAATTAATGGAACATTTGAAGAAAGAATTAAACAACGACGAAATACCTGTTGACAAATCACAGTTGATCGTGCCTGTGGTAGATATTTTGCTTTGGGATTGAAAAGAGAAATATATCAATTGATGAAATATTATGACACTTGAAAAGAAGCAGGACCTTTAGCAATTAAAAAACAACATAATCTGAAAAGCAGAAACAGTCTTTCTCACAATAATAATCCTTTGTGATTAGTATATAACTAAAACGATCATGTGTCAGAAAATTGTCTCATATAACACAAACAATTTCCAGAACAAAATTAAAAATTATAGAACAAAAGATCAAGAAAAAGAAAAATCCGATCAGAAAAAAATACTGCCAAACAATGCATAAATTATTCTTGTCAATTATGTGTTCAGAAGGGTGAAAATGCATTAAATTGTGGAACTGGAACATCAAGATGGAGAAAAGAGGTATATCAGATATGTAGAAAGATAAAGCATAATGCTAGAAGTAGTCATTTCGCTTCAGCTAGAATAAATCAACTACACATTCGTTGTACAACCTGTAACTGATATGGAGATGATGCAAGAAATTTTCGCAGTGCGCGAAAAAAATTTTAAGAATCGATTCACTCTTTCTATTTGCAACAGTGCCGAACATAAGGCGTATCAATGCCCTCGAAACATTAAATGTTATCAATGTGGACGAAATAGTCACTTTTCCACTAAATGTCAACAACCACAAATCGATTATAATAGAGTACGTTATAATGATCGACTTCATAATCGTAAGAATTATAACTGAAATCGTGAAAATACATTAAGACATTGCACTTTTTGCAATAAAAATCGTCATTTGGCAAGAAACTGTTTAGTAAGATTATTTGTGAGCCTTTACAAAGGATAAACTCATGAAACGCCCGCAGCCTCCCTGTGGGGGAGGCGCAAGCGCAAAATTTAAGAATGTAGAATTAGTCTTAAATACATCATCAAAAAGTGCAAGGGAGAAGAAAGATTTGACAGGTATCTCTGAAGAAGTAGTTTCAACTTTGGAAGAATTCACTACAACTATATTTCGACATGAAGTAGACTTTCATATTGTCCCTGATAAATTTCCCATTCATGAAGATATAATAATTGGTGTGACATTTTTGTCTCAAAATCGAGCAAAAGTGAAGTGGGAAAAGAATTGTCTCAAATTAAAAGACAAAGAAATACCTTTTATTATGAGAAATAAAGATTTCATTATATTCCAGCCGAAACACATAAAGGTGTACAAGTAAAATTAAAACCCACTAATTTAAAGGAAGGATTTATCAATTATTAAAATACAAGCAATGGTTTCATTCTTGGAAATGCACTTGTTACCAATGTTAAAATTACGCCAATATAATATCCACAAATATTGTTGAGAAAGATCAACAACTACAACTTCCTATTTTTGAATTAGAAGTAATAACAAATAAAATATACCCAGAACAAAAATCTACAAAGCAAATGGCAATACGACGCATTCGGAAATTTAAAAAATGTTTGAAAATAAATATACAAATCGATAGTGCAAAAAAAGAGTGATAGCAAAGGAAACAAACAATGGAGATTAGTTATGGACTTTTGTGCGCTGAATGCAAAAACAATAGGAGACAATAATATCCTATACCTAATATTGTAGAGTTATCGGATCAATTAGGTGATGCTTGCTATTTTGCAGTATTCGATATGGCATTAGGATATTATCAAATTAAAATGAGTGACAAAAATGCACACTAAACTGCCGTTTCAACTCCTTAAGGATACTTTCAATTTTGTCGTATGCCAATGAGATTAAACCTGCTACAGCTTTTTTCCAAAGAATGGTCAATTTAGCCTCATTAGGCCTTATGTGTACAAATAACAATATATTTGCACATTATCGTTTAAGATGACGTAATTTTATTTTCAAAAATAATAGAAGAACATCACAAAAAATATCAAAATTTTATCGAAAAATTAAGATTTGCCAATTTACAATTAAAACCTAACAAATGTGAATTTGTTTAAAAAAAAGTGACATATATTCGACATATAATTTCTAAAATGAAATACAAAATATTTTTTTTTCACAGGTTTCATTTATACACATTAGTTGTACAATTATCTACAATTATCTAGTACAAAGAAACTACACCGCGAGTCAATATGATTCCAAATATGACTTTTACAAATTCTCGTAAAATCAATTAATTAAGTGAATCAATATCAATTTTTGGAGTTATAGGAGTTGCCAAAAACTTTTGAAGTAGCCTGAAATATAACTATGAATCTATATTAACTGCTGTCCTTTTTGCGAAAAAGGAGTAGTACATTCAAGATTACTAACGATGCAAGAAATTCATAAAACTTCTCTTTAACACTTTTTGACGCGGAAAAAAGAATATTATGCATTAAATAATATAGACTGACATGATAATTTTATTTAATTAATCTAATTGAGTATGTATATGTACCGTGGGAAACTATTTCATACTGTTCTTATTCCATTCACCGATACGAACAATTATACTCTTTATAACGTACAGCCTGAGTTTACAAATTTGACCACAGGTTATAGTTACACAAAGCCCGCTTTGTGAAATAAAATTAATTGTCGACAAAACAATACCAGATATTTCAAAATGCAATATACGAATTGTGAAATCATATAAAAATCATTGGACTTAAACTTTAGACGTATACAAAATATATTATTCACTACCTCATAAAGAAGAAATCAAAATAGGATGTAACAATCAAGAAATTTCCGTTTCTTTGGAAGGTTTAGAAGTCATAACAGAAAAATGTGTATGAATCACAGAAATGATTCGACAGAAAACTGTCGAATCCAATATACAACCCCAAAAACAAGAATTTTTATAACAACTGAATCTGTATCATCTTCAGTAAATTCAAAAATTTTGAGAAATATTCTAAATATTATACATTTTAATCAAAATCAAAACTATTCAAGATTTAATTCCATTAGAAGTTCCTGATTTGGAATTGGGACTTGAATTTACTAAGATAGATACGATTATTAAACCAACTAAAGAAATAGCGTCGGAAGAAATATTCTTCAATTTTAGAATAAAGGAATACCATATCTAGTCATACCAATAGGATTAGCCATTATATGAAATAACTATTATATAAAAGAAGAAAAACATAAGATATTATGTATATTATTTATTCAATACTAAACAATATAATATCTTTATATAAATTTATGACTATAATCATATTAACAATACTATTATTTTCCTAAATCTAACGAATATATATATATATATATATGCTTCTTTTGAGACTAGTATTTACTTAGATTCAGTATATATATGTATATATATATATATTTATATATATATATATATATGTATGTATGTGTATATGTATGTATGTATGTATGTATGTATAAATATGTATATA
>JAQQRF010002136.1:0-11841 GCA_030523145.1 Trissolcus brochymenae | reverse complement strand
AAGTTTTTTCTTACTAATTTTTCTAAGAAAAATTCCATTTATTAATAATAACAAAAATGTTTAAACACATTATAACGAGTCGTTGTCGCCTCGTTACAATATATTTTCCATAGATTTAATGCCTCAAACATAGATCAGCAAAAATATAAATTAATTTCAAAAAATCACTAAAAATATTGCTTTTGTTATCGTTCAACAAAAAGTCTTGTAGAAATAATTACTGTTTTCAAACGAATATGTATGTCAAATAATTAAATACTAAACGGCATTTGTATGGAAGATGTAATACAGACTGAAGTTTTGGATTTTTCCCTTATACAAAAAGTTTCAAAAAATTTATATCTAGTATTCTGTGAAATTAATAATAATGCGTTCATTAAATATTTTATACAGTAATCAGTTAAGCTTACATGCTCAATCTACACAGAAATCTTGATATATAAGAAAGTACATTACAAACAATTCTTCACTGCATCAACGCAACATTTAGGATAAGATCCTTCATAAATCTTGTCAGAGAAGAAATTTCCGGAACTTATTCGTTTAAATATAGTCATGAAAATCTATAATAAGACATCTTTGAATGTCGTTAAATAAAGTCGTTCCGTGTAATTAAAATACCTTCATTTTAGTTTTTATAAAAATGTCTACTATCTACTTGAGATTATTATTTTTAAACGGAACTTCATAAAACTATGTCAGATTCCTAAACGTTTAACAAATATCAATACAGTAAATATGATCGAAAAAAATTTTTTTAAGATTCAGGAAACAACAAAAAAGAAATAAGTCGATCGGCAATAGAAAAAACACTTCTCTAGTCAACAATTATTTGAATTACAATTCATAATTCTTTAAAAGATTATGAGCTTGATAATCATTGTTTGGTATAAAAAAAGTCTTTGAAATAACTCTTTGATATAAAATAAACCTCACATGTAATATGAATAGAATATTCTGAAGCTAAGCAATATTGCTCTTAAATATCATTCTTATCAGAAACAAACAAAAAATTTCGTGAAATATAGGAATTCATTTAACGAGATTGACATGAGACTTGAAATGATGACTTGATGAAAGAAGGTTGATACAACTTTCTCAAAATCCTAGGGATTGAACAAAAATCGCGGAAGCAAGTCATATAAACAGAGATTTTTTGATTTTTAAGTTAAGAAAAATTTTCCAAAATATTCTCTCTTATGTTTTTTTTAAACATATTTAATTTATATATAGATTTGGATTTTCAAAGAAAACGTTTGAACAAATTACACATGAGCTATACATGATGAATAAAGTTAGTAAACAGAAAAACACAAAAAATTTTATTGTTAAAAAAAGTAAACAAAAATTGTTGTAATGGTATTTTAAATTGAAATAAATCAGGTTCAACATCGACGAATGGTTCTCTAGCCATCAAATATCTTTTTTGTAGTACTCGATTGTTCAATAATTTTCATTGGCTCTTGATATTGAAAATCTTGATTCATCATCAAAAAAGTTTTCTTAATATAATCGAGGACCGCGATATATTTATTCTATATATAACTTTTTGAATGACTTTTAAATGCGACAGTTGATTTCAAAATTTGATGAATCAAGATAAATTGTCGATAACGAAGTATATGAAAGCTAGACTTACGATATACATTTATTCTTTTATCAGCGAACAAATCATGGAAATCTCAGAAGGGATACCGACGAATATCAGCAATCGTCAACAAACTTCAAATAAAACATGCACTGCAGCGTTCAGTATATTTTAATTGTAAAACAATGAAAGTTTCGGACTACCGATTTTTTCGATTTCTATTAAATATCATTCAAATTTTATTGAATTTTTCTTAACAACTTTACTGACTTTTGGAGCGTATGCTTCGAAATATATCGAACCGTCAAATTTTAGTATTCTACTGTAAAAATTCAAAATTGAAAGCATTTTCGGAAAATTTATCTTTTATATTTTTTTGAGACACATTCATATATGAAAGATTTGATTTTTTGAGAATGACTATCGAACGAATTACATATCGGTAATATATATAAATGCTATTCCTTCAAAAAAAATCCTAAGGAATATTAACGTCGTACACATAAAAAGAAAATTTTGTTGTAATGGTATTTCTCTTTAAAATAATTCTTGTTCAATACGATATATGGTAAACGATTTTGAACGATTCTGGTATAAAAAATGAAATTTTTTTTGCAAAATATAACTTAATTAAACAAGATTTATTTGAGATAAACAGTAATCAAAGCAGGTTAATACAACTTATATGCAACTTATAATCTAAGGTGTTAATTATGAATTAATAACAAAAGGCTGAATAGAAAAAAAACTTTCTGGTTTATAAATATATTCAGAACACATTTTCAGACTCTTCTCCTATAACAAACAATAATTTCCAGGTTAACTTAATAGTATGGGAAAATAAAAAATCTCTAATCAACGTGTTAGTTGGTTATTACATTCTAATCTATCATCGGCATGTGTTTTTTTTCTCTCAGAGACAATCCAAAATTTGCTGCACACGATAACTTAATTGAACAAGATTGATTCGTGATTAATTGTAGCAGGTTAATAAAACTCATCAACAACTTGTAATCTAAGTTATCAATTATGAGTCGATGAAGGTAGTTTGATTACGAGAAATATTTCCTTTATTCGAAGATGAATCATGAAATCTATCCAGTTGAACATAAGTATGAAACACCTGTAGTGGTCAAACTTCTTTTTTGTAATACATGATTCTTTGATAATTTTCATTGGCTTGATAACGATCAGTCAGTATAAAAAAAGTCTTGGAAATGTCTTCTTAATATAAATAAGGGCCGCGAAATATCGCTTCTATATATAACTTTTCGGACAATATTTTAATGCAATAGTTAATTTCCAAAATTCATTAATTAATAGTTGATTAACAAAAACGAAATAAATGTTCAAACAATTTCGGTATACTTTCATGCTGTTATTAGCTGACAAATATTGCAAATCTCATTATCGAAATTTACAAATATTGATAATCGTTAACAGTTTTTTAATGGATCATGCACTGCGGTGTTCAGTGGATTATGTTTGTGGAACAGTAATGTATGTACAATCGTTATGCAAAGTTCTAATCATAATATTATTCATATATTTGTTCATTTTTTTTAATAAATTTACTGACTCCCAGGTCCTACGAAAAATATCGAGAAACAACAATAGGTTTCTTTATGTCTTAATAAAGCAATATGATATCGTAACAAAACGTTTAGCAATTTGATTCAGCATGTTCTTATTTTCTGAGTCATATTTATGGATTTATATATCAATTGTACGTTTTGAAGCGTTTTATTTTCACCCAGAAACCCTTTTAATTGCGATTAGTAGTATGAATTATTTTTTAAAACTATAGATTTCACGCAGATTTTGTTCAACAAGCTTTGTATATTGCAGGATTAATACTTTTAGAAAAAGCAAGAAATAGAAACATAAAACCAAAAGTTTACTTCCAGTCACAAATAACGATCTATTTAGTCCAATGGCAGTAAATTTCGATTTTGTGATTTCAGTTATTTCAGTTATTTCGAATTTATCTTATTTTCGGAGTAATTAGCAAATGTTGTAGAGTTAATTACTTAGGTTATGAATAAAAAAATATATATAAGTATTAAGCCGGAATTCGAATGTATATGAATAAAATAGTTTCGAGACTCTATATATAAAGGCCTTCAAAACAATTTGAAGTCGACCTTAATTCATAATTTGAAGTTCAAAATGTGATTTTGATCAATGAAAGTAAATGAAATTATTTTAGTCAATATGTTGTTACATCGAGTGCAAACATGTGCCTAGTGAATCTTTTGGTTGTCTTATTTGGTGGTGAAAGGGTTAATAATTTAACAAAAGGGGTAAGTTATAATATCAATATTTATTAAAACAATAATTTTTAAGAAATAATACAATTTTATGTTTTTATGTTTTAGTCAAAAAGCCTATTTAATGGAAGGGGAAGATCTTCAGGTGACGGAAGGATGGAATAATCCAGGAAACTGCTCAAAGGGGGTGGCACCGTTACTGGGGTTATGTTTAGGTTAGGAGAGGTTGGTACATAAGATAGGGGTAAATTTAATGCGGGTCTTATTTTTAGTGTATTTATTATTTTTGGGGAGATAGGGTTAAGTGGGATTTGAATAGGTGGCGTGGGTATTTTAATAACGCGGTGTTCTCGCGGAAGTTCGTAAGAGAACCTATTATCTAGCGCTTTAAGAGATTTTGGTATGGGACACTTTTCCGGACGTCCCAAAACGCGATTTATGCATCGAACGTCGTTGCGTTGGTTTTTTCTTAAAACTGATAGATTTTTTCCCTTAATGAAAATTGGTCCCTGTTTCCAAATATCGAATTCACCCAGTATCTTTAATCTTTCTTGGATCCTTGCATGACGTTTGATAAATTCGTCTAAAATTATAAATTTTAAGTTGTTAGTTTTTATATAATTGAAAATTGTTACATAAAGTTACAACGTCGGTTAAAACTAGCGAAATTATATTGTAAACAGAAAATCTATAAATTTGTATGTCTTATTTATTAAGTTTGTAAAATATAGTAAGATTTGTTATTAGATTATAAGGTTTTCGTAAGTTAAATTGTATGTTAAGAAAATATAATGTTTAGTTGTAAGATGAGATATTTTGTTTTGACAAATTATAAACTTGAATCGCAATAAACGAATTTGAATTATTAATTTTGGAACTTACTCGGATGCATTATTATTATTTAGCAAAATTTAAACTTTGATGAAATGAAACCTATGTCAAGGCGGAAAAGCGAGGACAAAGATATAACCCGACACTCCAATCAGTTAGAGAACTGAAGGCCCAAAGTAGGATAGCCACAGAGTCGACTGCACAGAGTCGACTGTAGTGAGAAGACTCAGTTGGAAGTGTACTGCTACTGTCCGAAACACCCGAATATATACTATGCTTATCATGGTGATAACGGGGTGTTGAACATTAGCGCGATATCTCGGTGTCAGATGATGCATCATAATGCGTTTTGTATCTTAATTTTTAATCATCTCATATAACTGACCCGATTAACTAATGATTTTGATATCTTAATTTTAATAATCATCTCGCTAATGATTTAAATATCTTAATTAATATGTTAAATTATAGGGTGATGAAATATACTGACTAGTTATGAAATAATCGCAATAATTATTTATATTTATTTATTTATTTATTTGTTTATTTATTTCAAAAAGAAGAAAAGAAAAGATTATCCTAGTCAGGATATAACAATGTATTCTCTTGAATTGAAGGATAATTGTTGTGTTATAATTATGATCATAATTGTCCCCAAAATATCATATATGTGTATGAACATAATTTTTAATCGACTTAGAAGTTTTGGGGACTTGGTTCCCAAAATATGTTGTTGATATGAAAAGTTTATGGGACCGTCCCCACAAACAGAAAAAAGTCCCTAAAATAATTGAATCGTAGTATATTAGGACCTCGATATCTACACTTGGCATATATATATATATTCATGCAAGTTTTCTCATTTTTTTGTTATTTCTGTTATTTTTATTCCGTCAAATAATGCTATTAATTAATAATCAATTTTTCTGCTAAGTCAGCAGAAATCGCAATGTCAAATAGTACATATCGAAACCGCTGACGGAATTTCGTCAGTCGGGCTTCGCCTACGGACACGCGGACACCGGTGACGTGTTGTCTTTTCCCTCCTTCTTCTATCCTCTCCCCTTCCCCCTCACTCCTAGACGTCTCCTTCACTTTTTCGAAAAGTGATGGGTCAGCGGTGTCTGGCCATAGTGATTTCTTCACTACTTATATATATAACATATTAATAATACCGAACGGCCGATATTGGAAGGTATATATTCCCGGTTACGTTCCTAATAATTAGTTATAGTAAAAGAGTCATCCTGGTACCGGAGCGCCAAAGCCTATCTCTATTATATATATCATCGCAGGAGGACTCCGTTACTTATATAGTTTTAGTTTAGGTTAAGAAAAAGGACCCTATCTGCTGTTGTGCCATGTTTTCAGGTGCCACACTACCTAGGACATAGCCATGTACAAACCCGACCAAAGGGAAACTGCCATAAAAATCAGCCCCAGGACTTCCTAGAGCACCCGATATTGAAAACCACAAGCACCAAAAGACAATCATTACGACCATTTTTGACTACCACTACCTGATGTACGACCTACGAGAGACTACGTGGGACACTAGCTTTAAGGATTTTTGATCAGATAATGACTAACGTCGTTAATTAATTACACAGAAAATCACCATCATCAACACAATGCTACACTTAACCGAATGATCTTACTTATAACCCAAACGAAAATAAAATAAATTCACCTATTCAATGTAAACTTAGTTGGCTGAATTCAACTTTGCGTAAAGGGCCTCGCGCCACCCCTGTTAGGACATCCCTGTTTAGACCCGACTGTTATGCCCCAGGGCTAACTTTTCCATATTTTTATAAATAATTTTACATTTCTTATATATGAAATTTCAACCCAAAAATCGCTCAAATGACGGTGATACCGAATCCCGTCTGAGCGACATCCTGTCAAACTGCTAATCGAATCTTGTCAGCAGATTGACGACCAAATTCTGCCAACTAAGGCCCTTTCGGCCGCGCGTAGCAACGATCACCTTGACGAAAGTCACCTTTCGGGAGGTGATCACGCCACCCACTTTTAGGTGGGAGACCTCCTGCGAGGGCGTATCCCACCGATTAATAAAATCGACAAGCACCGTCAAAAACGGGCAGTAAATCACTTGATTCTCCGGAGCAATTAAAATCAACCGCGACACAATAGTTGTGAACGGCCTAGTGACTCTAATAAAAGGCATAATTTTCTTATGTCCCGCTTATTAATTCCAATTAACTACATCCCCGTTAAAACTAAGGCATAACAATACTATTAAAATATTATAGCAATTGCTGAAATGTAATATTTTGGCTCATGCTTTAAGCAGACTGCAAATGTTCATATTTATTTTTAATTTACAGGTTTTCTGTGGAAAACGTTCATTTAACAGTAAGCAATATTGCAAGTTTTGTAGATATGTTCAAGAAGATGATTTCAAAAAAAAATTAGAAGAATTAATCACAAAAAAGGTTATATGCTGTAAACAGCAATGGGGATACTAGTATACTAGATACTAGATACTAGATACTACACAATGTCTGCGAACGAGTGTCAACCAGAAAGTAACGAAGGAAGCTCGGATGCTCTAGAAATGGGCAACTGCATTGTTGATCAAGATGAATTTTTATCCTATTAATAAATGTCCCATTATTGGTGATGGTAATTGTTTGTTTCGTTCATTTTCCAAAGACTCGACTGGAGATCAAAATAGTCACATAGGAATAAGACACACTGTGGTGCAATATGCCTTACCATTGGAAAGACGCATTGTATTATTATGAAACATGTAACATTGACAAATGTCCAAAGTTTTCTACAGAAGTCGAATATTCCCGAAAAATGTCTACTTTTATTATATACAACCTGAAGGAATTAAAGCTGATCGAAAAATGTTGTTAGTGTTTTCCGGATCCGAAAAAAATGGTTATTTTGAATTACTACAAGTGAATCCATACACTCAAAATTTTATATTACAATCAGATACCAGATCAATTTACAATGCAATTCAGTATGATATAAAGACTCCACAAAGTGTTGAAAATGTCTTTTTTTCAATCTCATATATGATAATGAACAATTATCAAAAAACCATTTTAATGATGCAGTTTCTGCTATTAATGTTGATCGAGAAAAAACAATAAATAAAACATGCTGCAACAATTCTGTAAATAAAGGAAAGATTGAGAAACATGATAATTTATGACGCGAAGCCAAAGTCCAAAATTGAATAATTTAAAAAGAACTATTAGCGATGTAGTTCTAAATGAAAAGAATAACAGTCATAAAAAAAGCATCTCTAAAACTATTTCGAATGATTTCGTAAGATATAACAAATTTGATGTACTGAATAAACTAGCCACTAATAATACAGACAAAGAATCTATTAATATTAATACGATGGTACCTATTAGAGTTAAACATCGTATATATAAAACTAAAAATTTAAGAAGACAAACCAAAGAACCAAAAAATAAGAGAGAAATAATTAAAGAAAACAGTAAAGATTTGACTGCTGACAATAATTTAAAGATTGATTTCGTAACATTACAAACCAAAAATGAGGATATGGTAAAGAACGAAAAAACAGTAGATGTTATTGATAAGAAAATATGCTTCACATGTTTCACTAATCATGGTGAAATGAATGAAAATTTAAGTTATAATATAGAAAAAAATTCATTTGAACTTGACCAAAGCCCGTATGAAGTGATTTATGAAACGAAACCAAATGGTTCAGTATTTCATTGTACGTCATTTATTGAATTTTCATGCGAATCAAGATGTAATAATTGAAAAGGAAATTTCAGATTACGTTACAGATAATTGGGATGAGAAATATATGTCGATTCAAAGTTTTTATGGTAATCAATACAATATTAAAGAAGATTATGCGTTTCTTTTTCATAACGAAATGTTTTATATCTTGCTTTGAATTTTTGATATTTTCAGAACTTTATGGAAAAAAAATGAAATTTTCTACATGTAGGAATAATCAGTTTTGTCTTCAACATTGTTCGGAAAACCGCCAGGTGGGGCTCTCAACAGCTACTATTTTTGGGCGGGCGGATGTTAGGTGCCGCTGATTTCGGTATCAGACTCGCGTTGAACACGAAATGCCGTGACCAATGACGCGTAGGCACTAACTGTTCGCTAGCGTGGCTCGTGGGTGCTTGCCACGTGAACACTTGGTGTTCGGTGGGGGGATGACAACGATCGCCCGGTCGCTGGGGATGATGTCGGGTGGCGGAATGTTGTCGTCTCCGAGCTAGCCTACCGGTCACCGGTGGTAGCGTTCTTTAACCACCCTGGTGGTGAGTCGGGGGTGAATTGCACTAGGTGCACCACCCCGTAGTGGGTTCGAGGTAGGAAGAGCTCCGGTCGCCGGAGATCCCTTGCGAATACCCTAGTCGCTAAGGCTCGCGGTTTAACGATCACCTGGGGTAGGTGACCGGAGGTGCAGTCACCGTGGTAGCGCACCTCGTAATATGTTCGAGGGTGAACGAGACTCCTGTCGCCGGAGTGTCCTGACGGACGCCCTGATCGCTGGGGTCGCCCTGTGTAACGAACACCTAGGTTAGGTGACCGAGGGTGATGCCACCTGGGTGACACACCCCGCAATGCGTTCGAGGTTAGGGCTGGTCTCCAGTTGTTGGAGAGCCCTGACATGCACCCTAGTCGCTAGAGGATGCGGTGGAACAACGGCCCCTGGAGCAGGGTGCCTCCGTCTACCACGGAGGATTTATCTCTTTGTAGAGAAAGGTTATGCTCGAGTCGCTCGAGTTACCCTGCAAAAAGTGCTGCAGAGGCACACACACGAGTCGCTCGTGTTTTCCACCGAGTCGCTGGGGAAAGTGCTTGACACTGGGCCGTGCAGCCGTATATAAGCCTGCAGATTGGTGAGTCGCTTGCGAGAAAGACCAGCGGAGCGAGGTAACCGCCGTCTAGTGGCGCGCGATCGAAGCAGCGTCGGCGGGTGTCGCGCGCGTGTAGACGATTATGCTTTGCTCCCCTTTGGCGACATTGCGACGCGGCTGCACGGTCGCCAGATCAGTAAGGCAGGTCACTTTTCCGAACAAACATACTTTTGTTTTCTCTGAATCGGAAAACGTTGATGCATTTGAAATATTAAGTACTACAGATGGAAAACTAAGTATTATAAAAAAAAGCAGATACTTTTAACAAAGTCAACGCTAAAGACAGCTTCATAAACACGGCAGACATTGATAAATTAAGCAGTAACAATATGGAATTTAAGGAAAACATTTTTGATTATAGAAGTGAGAGTGACTCTGATCCATCATTAAGAACCACACGAAGTAAATTTGAGAAAGAAATTTATAGCAGTTCCGATTTTGAAACAGTGCACAGTTTTCTGATTGAAGTTGTAAGAAATGAGGGTAGCAATGTAAGATTTATACCGAGTACAAAAGTCCTTTCAGTAAACAGTATCAGTGATAATTTCAACATAAAGAAACGTAAAAAATTGTTTAAAAGTCCGATTGATGAAGCCGTATATAATATTTCTTATAACCAAGATGTGGATGAATTTGTAGGATCACCCGTAAAATTGAAACATAATTCACTAAACGAAATTGATGAAATGATCTCAATCATTTCATCAATCATTTCATCCTGATATAGGCAGTTACAGTACATCATCAGAAAATAGAAGTTCTTATGAAAAGGGAAATTATGATTTTGAATAGAATTCCACATCAAGCGAAGTTGATGAGTTTCTCTCAGATTCAGATCATTCAACACAGACAAGTTCATCAAGTAAAAGAGAGCGAACTTCTTCAAGTCATAAACAGTTCCACTGTTTATCGACAGTTCCACTGATGATGAAAATTATTTAGACGCTAAAAAAATGAAGAAACGTAAAAAAATAAACAATGATAAATTCAACGTATTCTTGCGGAAAATTGAAGTATTAAGAAAAGACATTTTTGACTATGAAGAAAAGTTAGATATAATGTTTTATTATCATAAACTGAGAGTACAATTACGATTGCACGAATTTACTTGTTGTTTATATATTAAAAGTACTCGGCGGAATTTACAAAACACTTACACTACTTATGCGTATTGTTTATTATCTCACAAAAAACGCCATAAATTTAAATTCATAATTGAAGACTGTAACTTAACAAGATGTATTTTGAATATTTTAAGCACTTGCAAAAAGATACATACCATCCTCGTAATAAAGATGTTATCCAATATCCTCAGCTGAGACGATTAGAAAGAACTATCATGAAAGAAGAATTAAAATACAAAACTCCGAATACTATTAAAGATAAAGGAATAGCTAAAATTAATATAGAAAAATTCAACGATGGCGACACGCAAGGTTCAAAACCAAAATATATATTAAACACAGCTAGATCAGAATATAATATTGAAAATAGAGTCACCTTATATTCAAATGATCTTTCCAATGTTATAGAATTATGGAGATTACAAAGGCAGAACGATAATAAACTTATTTAAAGTGTGAAGGTTCCTCTATCTGTTGTGATGTTTTCAAAAGAAAAATTACTTTTAGTTTTACAAGATTCTAAATTGAGCAAACCGCCGAAGCCAATTATAATGCACATTGATGCATTGATGCTAGGAAATATATGTCGAATGTTACAAGGGTTAGGATCAAGAAGAATTTTTTTTTATTGTGGAGTGTTAACTACTCCACAATAATAAAAAATTCCGGAGAAAAGTACCGGAACTATTCCATTAATGCAAGTTATAATTGAAATTCACGACGTTAAGGCGATTCAGTGTATATTGCTTAAATATAAATATCATATACAACAAATCAGTAATCATTGGCCGTGTGCAAGAGATGTTGTTTCTGACTAGAGTTGAGCGATAATGAAAGGTGTACTTTTAGCGTTTAACCTGATGGACATTTGTGAATATTTAAACAAATCTTTCGAATATACCCAAAGCGAGAAAAAAATATTTCCCTCAAACTTGACCATTTTTTTGTCTTTTAAAAATTGTTCGGGAAACCACCAGGTGGCGCCCTCAACAGCTGCTGTTTTTTGAGCGGGTGGATGTTGGTCACCGCTGATTTCGGAATCAGCTTCGCGTTGAATGCGAACTGCCGTGAGCGATGGCGAACGGGACGTATGCACTCTGTTAATGCACTTGTGTGACGCTCGT
>JAQQRF010002134.1:0-10382 GCA_030523145.1 Trissolcus brochymenae | reverse complement strand
TTGAGAAATATTGAACACGTGTTTTCCAGTTTTTCGATCCGATGAAAATTTCGCGAGATATTCACTTGTCTCAACTTAAAACGACCACCCTGTATATGAAATATATATAATATAAATATATATAAAATATAAGACATAAAATCTCAAACCAATACGGTTTGAGATTTCATGAGTCTAGACAAGATTCCTATTTAGAATTAAATACTTATAATTATATTTTATGAATCTTCCTTTTGAGAGATTTAACTTCTTGCTCAGTTCATTTGATGTCATTCTGACTCGTGAAGAAACTTCCCACACCTGGTCCAACGTAAACGGTCGTTGGGCCAACAACGTAAACGATCCGTTTAATTACAGAGAAATTGCCTTCATGAATGTTATTGCTAAAATATTAACAAAACTTCTGTATATGAGATCGATGAAATAGTGTGATAAAAATGATATTCTTAATGAGAGCCAATGCGGCTATAGAGCAGGCCGTAGTTGCGAAGATCATATTTATGTGCTTCAATCTGCGATTCACTGTCGACTCGGACTTTCGAAAAGACTTATTTTTGGGTTATTTGTTGATTTTAGGCGTATATTTGATTTAATTTCTCATGTAATCATGTGGTAGAAAGTATATGTTTGGGGCGTCAGCGCGAAATTTATTCACGTCAAGATTTATTTCTATAGTCGATCAACTATCTCGGTTAAAATTAATAATGTTCAGTCAAAAGAATTTCAGATCACGGAAGGAGTACTGCTAGGCGAACACCTAAGCCCTCTGCTATGTCTGTTATTTAATAATGATTTCGAATCATTTCTGCGGAGTAACGGGATAGAAGAGGTTAATATTGTCGGACGCACAGATATATTGACCCTTCTCTATGCAAATAAACAAACTTTATGTAAATGTGAAAAAACTAAGATTGTACGTTATAGAAATGACGGTAAGTCAACGACAAAAAAATTTAAATTTAACTCGGAACAACTTGATTTGGTAAAATCTTATGGATATTTGGGTGTCCTGTCTTCCAGCTCCGCCTTGGAACTTATTGCTACACAATTCTTTTTAAAAAGCTAAGACAGCAACGGGCAACGCTTCAAACTTTATATAGCTGTGAAGCTGGATCTTGGGAGGGTATAACGACCATATTTAAAAACTGCGTGATATAAGTCTTATTGTATCCATCGCAAATATGGAGTTTAAGATATCTCGACGAATAAAAACTAGTTCAATCTGATTTTTATAAGAGAATTTTGGCCTTACTAAAATCCACAATGAATGCCGCGCTATACCTCGAACTTGGGACAATCAGATTGGCTTTCGATGTGTTATCCCGTGCTTGGGAAATGATTATTAGAATTTTAAAAATTGATAACACAAGATTACCAAGACAAGTTGAACTTTTCCTTGATGGGAATGTATATTCACGATATAGTTGGGTTACACAAATGGACGACATACTGAAGCTAATCGACTGGTCCCACATACGGCAAACTATGAATCCGAAACTCGGATTAAATGCGAAAAAACAGTAATTGAAAAATATCTGCTATTCGCTTAACGTAAAGACTATTAGAACAACCTATTGTTACCCAATCCAATACCTGAAATATCGATTTAAATTTTTTTACACCTGAATTTTCGCTTAACTACGACTTTCATCAAAACACTGTCTCTGTTTCGCTTTTGATGTAAAAGTGTATTATATTAATCAATCTGTCTCATGTATATTTTGTCGAAGAGGGAACTTAGATACCCTAGAGCACATCTTGTTAGTTTGGTCATTTACGCCAACATTATTTAAGCCGAATTCTTCAAATATATCCCTTAGATAACCCTTTACCTGCTATTCAGGAAACAAGAAGCAAGAAAATAATTGAATGTATTCAATTATTCTCTTCGTAATAAACAGTATGTACACACGTTATGCTTTTCTTAGCATAATTTTCATTCATTTTTTTTGACCTTTCGCTTCATTTTCAAATCCTCTCTTTAGCCTTTCAAAAATCCTCATTCCTTCTTCTTTTTTTTCACTGTTTTTTTGAATTTCCTTTTCATCTTTTCATCTTTCAAGAAATGCTCTATTTTTCTCATTAGTTTTAGTGAAAAAAATTGTCTTTTACAGTAATGTGTTGGAAAAATGTAATGATTTCCTATCTATAATCGTTTTTCCACACTCATTTTGTAACGTGAAGTTGGCTGTGGATACGGTCTGTCACTCTTAGGTTCATTCCGTCCGTTCCGTCCCGATGCCAAATATCTAACTAGACTCGTGACAATGTTCTTTTTCTTCAGTTGCTAGAACGTGTTAGCAACTGTTTCTTCAGTTGCTAAAAAGAATTATTGAATCGCGTGTTTTTTGTTTTGTTCAACAAACGAAGATAAGTCAGGACCACTTGTTCGAAGAAATTCCGGACGAAATTTTGGAATTAGCAGCGGCTGCCGCCGAGAATATTTTGCCAACAAAGTCGTTCGCAAAATATGAGAATGCATACAACCATTTTGTAGATTGGATGGAAGAAAAACACGTTTCAATAATTAATGAAACCATCCTCCTTGGCTATTTCAATGAGTGTCAAAAATTATGGAAACCTACAACTCTTTGGTCAAGGTAAATGAAAAGAAATTATAACGGACTTAAAAGAGAGGTTAGTTTACCTGTGCAGTTACCTGTGAAATTATTTATTGATTTTTTTTATTAATGAGGATCATCTCTTATTATGAATTTTTTTCAGATATTCAATGTTGCGCAGAACATTGAATTTATACAAAAATGTTGACATTTCCCTTTATCCTCTTTTGGCGGGTTTTTTGAAACAAAATAGCCGCGGCTATACACCAACCAAGTCAAGTATTTTGACTGGCGAGCAAGTGGAAAATTTTTTTAAAAATGCCCCGGATGAGCATTACCTTGATATCAAGGTAAAAACTTAACCTGAAATTGAAATATAAAAATTCTTCCATTCTTCCAGAGTCTAAAGATTTTCCTCTTCCATTAAATCGGCTATTTGAATAACTGAATATTTGAAATTGTGTTAGTAAAATTTATGTTTATAATAAACATCAATTATATTACTCACTTTTTGTTGGATTATTAACCCCTTTACACCCAAATAAGACAACCAAAAGATTTACTAGGCACATGTTACTCTCGATGTAACAATTGTGAGATTACTGTGATACAGAAATGTAACAAAAAGACTGAACAAATGTATTGAATTAGATTGTATGATTTCATCATACATAAATAATATAAATTCATCATATTATAAATATATACATCATATTATAAATTGATATTGAAATAGTTATTAATATAGTTAATATTAAAATTATGAAAATTGATGATGATTATTAAGATGATTATTGTGATATAAACATCAAAAAAAGACTTGAAGGTGTCTCAGATTAGATTGTACAATGAAAAATAAAGAATAAAACTTTTTTCACGAGTTTTGTTTCTTAAGAATTAGAAACTCTCATGTGGAATCACCAACTTTTCCCACTTGTTAAACAATATACAATTTTCCTCTTTCCTCAAATCGCTTCTGTATTATTTTTTTCGTTTTTCATGAACCCTTTTTTTCACTTTATTTTAATACTCTTTCTTTTTTTCTCATTTTTTCCGTTTTCGTAACCTTATTTTATTTTTAATTTAAAAAAGTAAACAATACAATAATTTATATCAATTTTTTTCAAAGGCAGGGTCTAAATTTTTGTTCATCATCTGTTCCCTGTTCCCATCATCAGAGTATAATAAGTTTCTATTTTCATCAAAATGGAGAAAAATAAGAGTAATTTTTTCCATTGAAATAGATAGTAATAATAGTTCCTTTAAAATATGTTTTTCTAAAATGAGGGCACATAACGATACTTTTTTCCGGAATAATCAAGGAAAATGGGAGTAAAAAATTCCGGCACAAAAATGTCGGAAACTATTTTTGAAAAAAGTCAGTACCTACGTTTTTGCTTTTATTTACATTGAATCTGTTTTCCATCATTACAAAAATCCTCTTTTCTCTTTCTTTTTCTTCTTTTATTCAAATCTTCTTTTTTCTTTATTTTTTAATATAAATACTTTATTGTTGTTTTTTTTACAAGCCCTCTGTTTTTGCTCTGTGTTTTTATTTAAATCTCCTTTTCCTATCCTTTTTCAATGATTTTTGGTCAAAAATAATTCGCACTGAAACCTTTAACTGGGTTAGATAAATAAAACAATGAAAAAATTAATTGTTTTTTTTTCTTTCTTTTTTTCATATTGGTAGGCAATTATGTTCGTTTTTTTTACAGCTAATATGTTCTTTAAATATTCTAGTTCTAGTATGCAGTATTTATGCTATAGGAATTGTTAAAAACAGACAAATATATTTAAAATACGCTGCATATATATTGCGTAGCAAAAATGTCCGATGGGTCGGCGGGAAACATTTTTTTAATATAGGTAGATTCTTGATTTATTACTATTTTGAATATGAGCTTGGATGAAGAACGAATTATCACTAATAACATATACTCAGAAGTAAATTTAAATAAGCAGATTTTAAAATTAACTTTTTCTTCATACAATAATTCATTTTTGTCGCACATAGGTTTGTTTAAAGAGTTTATAGCTGATTCATTAATATCTTGCCTACAATTTAACGTAAAATCTGATTTGGAATCTAACCTAGATAATCATCGTAAAATAAATGCCAGTTCATTTTAGAAAATCATTTACAGATCTTCGATAGGTTTCCAACTGAACATATGCATTTCACAAATACCCTCACACAATATCCTCTCACACAAATACCACACCATTTTCACACTGCACACACACACACACACACACACACACACACACACACACACACACACACACACACACACACACACTCCAATCAATAGCACACACTCACACACACTCAAATCAATAGTACACACACAGACACACACGGGATGGAAATTTCACCGAGCCACATCCTCGCAGTGCTCCCTAAGCAGTAATTGCATATAAGAAATGTAAGCTTAATTGCACAAAAATGTATCCAGAAATGTTTACATGTTGTAGCGTAAAACCGTGAAAACATGTTCTCAGATGCGACAACAAGCAAGAAACGCATGTTAACGAGTTGTTCCTTAATAGTGCTTTTACCGAGTTTTATCGACCATTTTAATCGACGTTTACAAAAATTCAGTCGATGAAAAAAAATTTTTCCCTTACAGAATTAAAAAGTTGAAGTTTTCAGCTTTTCAAGAAAATTAATTTTTTACAATTTTTATCAACATTACGGCCTAAAAACTGAAAAAAGTTCTTTTTTTTTTCAAACGTTCAAAACTTAAACAATTTCTAACGATATTGAGGTGTATCATTTCTGATACAAAAACACGATCTGACATTTACATTGATACCATGATTTGAAGTTTTTTTTGGCGATTTTAAACACTCTTAAAAAAATTATTGCAGCGCCCTCTATTCGATGTAAAAAGATTTTACGATAAAAGATTCTAGAAGCTGACATTCCAAGCTTAAATTGAGGGAAAAAATGCTTTTCCATTAAAATTCATCACAATTATGAAACTTTAAAAAATGTCAATTTTTCCAAAAATTTTAAGGGGGGCGCTAATTTATGTGCGGAGTGTAGATAATAGAAAAAATTAGATGATTTTACCGTTAGCTGTAAACAATGACGACTTTCAGACTGGCAATGAGCTAGAAAGTCATGCAAGCGAACAAAAGTTAAATTGTTCTTATAAGACACTACCATTTTTGCCGCTTCATCTTATAGAAAAATTATATTATAGAAAATTTTTTGCATTTCTACAATTTGCTATGCAAAACATTCAAAACAGTTTGGAAATACACAATTTGTTCAAAAAAAAGTTATCAAAGAATTAAATGGTTCGTTCACAGAAAGAATAAATATCGTTATGAATGGATGTTATAAAACCGTATATTTTCAATTCGTTACCATTTTAGATTTTATTTGAGACATTTGAGACAATTTAGATTCTAACTCGATATGCGGATTTGCGGAAAACTTTGGAGCTTATTTTTATTGTAGAATGTGTTTAGCGAATAGCAAACAGTGTTAACCTTTCAGTCACGAATTATTTATATTGAATAGAAAAATTTTTTGATGTTATATTCGAATTTGGAAGGCTTATTTATGAAAAAAAGGTTACTGGAAAATATTTTCTCCCATAGGAACTTATGAGACTGATCATGTTACTTTGAAGGAACAGTGGTAACGAACAGTGATATATTTCAATTGTTGTTTATGAATATAGATAATATATTCATATGAGACTTATAAAAATGATTAATTTATTAAGTATCATCCTAGAATGTTTACGTTATAGAGCAATATTGAAACGTTCATTTTAGCAATATTGAAATGTGCGTTCAAGTTAAATATACACAACAACTCCAAAAGTGTTTCGACATTTTTAGTGTGATATTCAACGAAACAATTTTTGTTAAATGTGAGGTAAGTTTGATGTTTCACTTCTGGCTTTCAACCTGAGTCGTAGCAAAGCAGTTCCTACACCGACCTTTCTTTTCATTCATTTCGGACTAGTGTGCTATGTTGTCGTAACAAACATCGCCTATCAGTTGCGCGGTGATTTTCCTTCTTGGACATCTACGGATCGGTAAAGGTTTTTTCCAAAGGTCTGCCTCTTTTATGCGGTCTTTTTACCGGCTTTCAAAAGAGATAGCGAGACGATGTTATGAAATGTTATGATCATGCAATCGTTCTCATTTCGCTATTTCTTATGAAAAGTTTTTCTTTTAGAGCACAAAAGTTAATACTTGTAAAACGCGCACTGATACATGTTTATGTCAAACACGTATGACAAAGAGACGTGGTTTTACGGAAATCGCTCGAGCGTTCGACCAAATTTTAATTTAACAGAATTACTGTTATTTGTTCAGTACCAAATTTTAATTTAACAGAATTACTGTTATTTGTTCAGTACCAAACAGAATTACTGTTATTTGTTCAGTACCAAATTTTAATTTAACAGAATTACTGTTATTTGTTCAGTACCAAATTTTAATTTAACAGAATTACTGTTATTAGTTCAGTACAAGTGCGTGTAAACGATCTATTTGCATATGAATTTTGTAACATTTGCTAGGACTTTTTTTTAGACCCATATCTGATTACCAGTTGAAAATTGAATGATTTTTAATAATTTATTAAATAAGCAAAACGTATTCTACAATTTATACAAAATTCATAATAAATTTTTCTTAGTGTAGGTATCACTTGCAGTAATAAAATTCATCCTCACGAGTGGCGCTTCGGTTTTCCAGTCTTCTTCTCAGCCACGCCGCTAGTCGGCGCAGACATGGCTGTCAGAAATAGACCGAAGGGGAAAGAATATATCTGTAGTGCAATATATATAGTCAGTATTTTCTTATCTGGCAAGCAGATGTATATTATCTCAAGCAAAATAAAGACCTCAGGCAATATCCACAACACAAAGAATTATTTTTCAAATAATTTTAAAAATCCATTTCCCAATTTTTAAAGAATGGCATTTTCGTGCCCATTCAATCATTCCGTTAAAAGTACCTGTAGGTAAAGGAGCAGCGCGGAACACATTTTTTATTCTATCATGGCTACAAAAAATCGTACGACATCGATCCGTGTCGGAGCAAGAATCATTATTGGAGTTGAAAAACTGAATCTAAATAGATCTACAGTAAGAACTTTGAAAGAGAATATAAAATATTCTATGCTCCAAAGGAACAAAATTTTTAGCTTTTTACAAATAGTGCAATGTTAAGATCATTTTTTACTTGACGTCCGCGATGCTAATTGACTACTCCATTCCCTTGCAGTCTACATTTCTAAAATTCGATGCCAATGAAAATAAATAAATGGTTTCCAACGTGGTCTGAGTTGCGAGAATTAAGGCCCAACAATTTTCCCAAATACGTTCAAAAACTTTTAATGACCCTATATATAGGCGTCAGGTCACAGAGTGCGACTGTTTTTGTATTTGGCTACCTCAAATGATATTAGAATACATGGACTTTCATCGCGTTCGTTGTGAGGTAGTAGTTACTATGATAAACCGTTTAAATCTAAGCTATATGAAAAATTACATAAAGTGACTGTTACAAAGTTTGTTCGAAGGATCAAATGCGAATTTAAAAAAAAAGGCAAACCTTTTGACAAAAAACTGCAATCAGATGACACAGATTAAGCTCTGGCAACATGAAACACAATCGTAATGAATTTAATAATAATAATATTAATAGAGCAATAAAGCTGGAGAAAATTGACTTAACATAACTCATAATTTAAACTTAACACCGCCACTGCACGGAAGTTCCTTGCGAGGGTTATCCTTTGACGGATTTTATAGGCCACTTTCTACCTAGGGCAGAGGTCTAATTTTGTAGGTGCAATTTGTTTCTCTAGTAAATAGACCTCTATTTTTTTTTAGACCTCTAATTTTGCTCTTATTCAGTTTATTTCCTATAATTCCAGCATTTTTCAATCTCTCCAACGTCAGCACCTCCAGAGTTGTATTTCTCCAATTGTTACGATTCGTTTGTACGAATTTTTTTTTACGGAGAATTCACAGAGATCTTATAGTCTTTGCATAAGCTTTGAATTTAAGCTATGGTTAAGTTTTTTTTCATAAATATGATATTACCAGCATTTAAACCCGGCCCAAATTTTGTGAATGATGTTCATAATCAGTCTTTGATTTGAAGTTTCTGATTTTATCACCAGCAATTGATTTTAATGCCCATTACTCAATCATAAAATAATTTGCATTGTTAACATTCATTTTATTCATTGAATTCGAACAAGCGGGTACCTTTGTCTATCAAGAGACAGAAGGCGCCATATTTTCAATTTGTCGAAAATCGATCATAAAAAATAAACGTGTTCCGTTTACAGGTGTATGAACTTGAGAGTATTAAATTTTAGTGCGTCATTTCAAACTGACTCAAAATATATTTAAAAGAATGCATCTGAATTATGAAATTAATATACAAGTGGATCCAAATTTTTGTGCACCGAATAAATGGTTCTCTAATAAATGACGTAAATGACATATTCACAATGCCTCTAAAATTGAAAAAAAATTAAATTGAAATGAATTAATTGATTAATTAAGTTGAAACGATAATGCAATATTGTCAATATTGATAATAACTAATAATTGTTCCATTTTCACAAAAAATTACATTCCGAAAATTACATGAACGATTTATATTAAAAAATAAAAAACATCTTACATAATGTTTGTAACGGGTTTTGTAATTCGGGCTTACGACCCCTTATTTTTTTTCCACACAAAATTATTAAAATAAATAACTAAACAAAATTATTGGGCGCCAGGTTCTTAAGTGACCGTCTCGACTAACTCAACGCAAACCGAGAGCGTGAGCCCTTATCGCGTAAGGGTCGCAGGCCATGGTTCAAACGCATTAACAAATAAAATAATTTAAACAAAAGAAAGTTCGAGGACAAAGTTGATTTATTAAAACAAAACAAAGAGAATATATAAATAGTTATAGATAGATATATATAAATAGTTGCCAAATTCCCGTCGAACAAAACTATCCAATAGTATTAAGTCCCCAATTAACTAAATTGAACTAATATCCAATTGCAGTGGCCTAATGAAGCGACGGAATTAAAAAAATTACAAAAAGTGACCGTTAAGATTGATGTGCCGTTGATCAAAAATTACAAATTAAAAGGCAAACCTTTCGACGACAACAATCCGACCAAGACACAGCTTGGCTGGAAGGCCTCGCACTGACACAAAACTTTGCGCACGTCACTAAATTTACAATAAATTATACAAAAAAAAACTAAACTCAAAATGACACCGTCGGCTCCGGAACCCTGGAAAAGAGAGGGAGGGACGGTTCGCTGACGGTTTTATAACCGTCTCCCCACCTCGCAGAGATGTTCTTGGGGAACAGTGGCCCCCTTTATCGACCCCGGTCGATATTAGCGGACGTAGACCCTGCCCCACTGATGATTCGGCCGCTATGGGGATTTTCTCTGAAGACATCTAGGCTGCCGACTACGCCCCAAGGATTTTCTGAAACAAAAGAACGGGCGGCGACTTGTCCCTGGAGCTGTAAACAAAAGTTTGTCAATCGGTATCTTGTTCGCTAAGTGTCCTCTTTGCTCAAGCTGGTATCTGGAATTTTGCCCCTATCAATAAAGAACCCCGCACAAGTCAAATGGGAAATGGCTTTCAGTCAAATCGTCTGAAATTTCAGTATGTTGTAGAGAAAGTCAAGCTGATCAAAAGTCATCCTGGGGATGAAGCTGGAATCCTCATACTTTTTGAGTTTAGGCCGTTTTGAAAATCTCGATTTGGGAAAAAGTGATATTTTTTTGTATGGGTTCTTAACATAATTTCG
>JAQQRF010002133.1:0-12633 GCA_030523145.1 Trissolcus brochymenae | reverse complement strand
CTTAGAATTCTTCAGAATTCATTGAAATTTTTCAGAATTCATTGGAATTCCTCGGAATTCCATAAAAATCTTTGAAAATAATAGAAATTCTTTCGAAATTATCGAAAAACTCCGTAGTCATCAGTAGTCTCAGACATCTTATAATATTCAATTGAGAGTTCTGAGTTGCCAACCCCTTGGCCCAAAGAGCACTACCTGCTAGAAACCCGAACACTAAGGGTTTCAAATTAGCCCCGCACAGAATTACCACCAAGCACAATTTTACGTAAAGAGAATTAGGTAGCTATATCATTGGCGCCTTGGTGAATATCACCTTGGTCTGTCCTCCAGTTGAAGGATTTTGATTAGGTTGCCGAGTTGGCCATTGGGGTTTTTTGGTGTTGTCTGGATTTGAAAAAGTCTATCCAACCCTTTTCTTTCAACTGCAAAAGAGGGATACTTGAAAAAAATGTGCTCCTCCAGTTTTTCTTCATCAAAACCACTTAAACACGATGGCGATTTGTCCAGTCCAAATCACTCCAAGGACTCTTATAAGCAGCTGTGACCAGTAACATACTGTATGAGGTTACTAACTCTTCCTTACCGTTACTACCTTAAGTTTAACGTTGCCATATCTGATATCAGACATTAAGTCCGCCGGTTATTTGTTGCTGAGCCCCACCGATGGTGTTACATCTCCATTGTTCTTCTCCTCTCCAAATGAAGCTGCCAAATGAAGACAAACGGAAATTGTCACAATCTCGGTCGGTCAAGAGCGTACGTAAAAGGCTCGGCTTTCATGAAACGTACCGATCGCAATCGGTAACATAATAGTGACAGAGTCAAAATGAGCACCCGTTACAATATTAGTAATTTTTCAAACTGTCTATAGGTTTAATTTTGTAATGTATCGTTCAATTAAAAATATTTTTAAATTTATGAATCAATATATTGAAATACGTCTTCTGCAACGTAACTAGAATACAGCCTCTTGACCTTAAAACTAGGACCATAACGTTCAGGGTGTCGTTGCTTAGTCAAATGAAAATCACACGAAACAAGAGGCCGTTCCAACGTCCGTCCCTATTTTCCTTTACTCACCTCGTTTTGCGCACCCATCCGTACTGTTCCTCTTTCATCTTACACATCGATCACACATCGGTCGCACTCAACATACTGATTTGTATCCCCTTATTCCCTCCTCAAGCTCACAACACACACACACAAACACACACACCAACAATTTCTTCTTCCTTTTCTTTCTCCGAAAAACTCATCAAAAACAAAAACACTCCTTCTCACTCAAAACATTCTATACGCACACATACCTCTTCTTCCCGCGAGTTCGCAACACAACGTATTCTTCACCATACCTCTTTGTCCATGTAACTCAATCTGTCAAAATGTCGGGAAAAATACAATCGTTGCATAAATCACGAAAAAACAAAATTTCACTGTTGCAGTATACAACGGATTTGACTCCCATGAAGACAGTTATAAAATTGTTGTTCTCAATTCTAATTTCTTTTCTCACAAGAAAAAATGTCGTTCTTAACTCGGAAAACGTGGGTTTTATATTAGTCTTTTCTCATGCAGCTTTAATTTTATTAAGTTTAATATATCGAAAATGCATAATGATAATCTTTAGATAATCATAATATGCAACGCCAATAATTCTTCTACGAAATTTACCCTGTTAAGAATGACGTAATTTGTAATAATGTCAGGGTCATAAGATTTTGGTGAAAGACAAATTGAATTTTTGACTTGATCGCTGGGGTGTTCTATTATTAACAACCAACAGAGCTTAGACGGACTGAATCATAGAATGGACATTTGATAATAGATACAATAAAATTCGTGTTAATGAACATTCACATGTTTTAAATTCAAATTAAATTGAAGTATTTAATTAGATTATTATGTTTTATACAACAATCAATTTTCAATGAATATATGAATGTAAAAATTATTTGCCTGGAATTAATCCTTTGTAACGTATCAAAATTTCAATTTTCACCGTTATCTTCGCTACGCGGAAAAGAGTTTTCTCACATTTTTTCAATTTACTGATCGCCAGTCCCTAGAAAAAATTGTGATACTTTACTTTAACGTTAACTTTAATTTACTTTAACTCAAGGACACGGTTTTCCTTTCATAAAGAAGAATTATTTTGGTCATATCTGATGAGAAGATACAGGTAAAGACAGTTAGTCGATTTCTCGACTCAATAAAAATATTCAAATGTACACATATTCTGATTTATTCGATAAACAAAATTCAAAATAAATTTATACAAAAAAAAATCAATATTTTAAAACCAGACTTTACATATATTCCAAACGGAATTTTTCCAAAACAAAAATAATGAAAATAACAAAATAAATCATGAATTTAAATAAAGAGTGTCCCAAACGTCCCGGAACGATCGAATAATTCCGAAACACATTTAATCGAGGAAAAGAAAAAACACGTGTGCAATATAAATTTGGACTTGACTTCATCTCTTGGGGGGTGGGGGGAGAAAGTGATGTTTGGTGTCATTAGATAGAGCTTTGACAAATTATGGAAACGTGTTTTTTCAGTACCCCGATTCGTTCTTTTTTTTACATGACATCGTAGGGCTCATTTTCGATGGATTTTGCAAAATTTTCTAATTGCGATTACAGCGACATCTAACGTGATTTCTGGAAAATAATTACAATAAAACTGTTTTATTTTTCAACAAAGAATCCGAACCTGCAATAAAAAATAAAGGTTTCTATTCAACTTTTTAAAGTTGCCCCCCACCCCCCGATGGGGGATGGGGTCAATATGGGTGTCGTTAAAAAGAGTTTGGAAAAATATTGGACACATGTTTTTTCTTTTCCCCGATTAAATGTGTTCTTTCGGACTTATTCGATCGTTCCGGGACTTTTGGGACACCCTGTAAGTTCGACCACATTACAAACAGATATGCTGACCGATTTGGAGTTTCCGAATTCTGCCGCTAGGTGGCGCTAGTGTCGCGAAATTTGAAATTAAAATTTTTTTGTTTGATTCGTGTTTTCGCTTACATTTTCGGTTCATGTTTGACAATTAAATAATTTATATTAAATTTCTTGAATTTTCATCAATATTTTTTTTAAATTCCATGAAATTAGTTCGAAACTTTTCGAATGTCATTCTCGAATTCATTAATTTTTTATTTTCGTTTAACAAACTTTTTCGGTCGAACTATTAGTAATACATTAGATAACACTAATGCCAACATGTATGAAAGATCACTCCATTGTAGAATAAAAAATCACCAGTTAAAGATACAAGTTTCAATTCAGAACATTTTTGGAAAGTTTGAATAATTTTCAATTCCCAAAAATATTAGAAAAAAATCTGATTTTGAAAGAAATGTGGAATGAATATGATGAGGATTTTCTTCGTAGCAGATCGCCGAGTACCTGAAATGTTTCATAAGTTTTTATTTTCTAGTATTATGATTAAAGATCATTGACTGATTGATTAGATAGTATAAATACAACATGAAACAATGTCAATTATGCTATCAACATTATAAACTGCCTTTAAATTGTGATTCACCCTCCAGGGTGAATCTCCAAAAAGTATTGCCGAAGTGGTATTAAACTTAATTATATCAATGGTGATTGATAATTCCATGTCCTGTATATCACGTACCTACAATTATGTAGAATAGAACAAACAGAATAAAAAAGAAAGTGCATATGTATAGATATATTAATGGCGATTCATGATTTCATATCTCGTGTATTACTCAAAATATTATTATAAATTCAAAAATAAAATTGTAGTTCATACTTGACCTTGCTGCGCGCTTACTTTTTAGTAACACCAAAGGAATATTTTATATACATAATATATAGGTGAAACGCTCATCAGCTTGGCGATATATATTTTACATTCCATGTACATATCTAGTAATTTCAAACTATATTGTGTGCGACGTATCATTCATAAGTACAATGAGTATATCGTATAGAATTTCTTACGATATCATAATTATATTTTTTATTATTCGGCCAACAATTTTTATAATAAGTGGGTCAAAAATTACAATTAAAATCATGAATTTTTTATTCATACGCGCGCATGATCGTTCCAAATTGTTAGATGCTCTAAGTTGCTCATTTCTTTTAGGAACCACAGCTCGGGACGTTCGGTGAGTTTCGTTTTGGCGTTGATGGTGGTCGGACACATCCTTAAGCTTCTCTTATTTCAAAACTCAAAAAAGTGCAAAAACTCCACTGAAAGGAAGAAAATTATAGATTATTAACATCGACGTGCTTGCCGCCTAAGCTAACCTCTCAGCCGAAGAAAAAAGAAAGATTGAGATCACCGCCTGCAACAAACAACCTGTGTCTCCGGCATTGACTGAACCGGTTGCCCAAGCGTCGACGACCGTGAATACAAAGGTCAAATTATACGACCCGGGCGTTGACCCGGGAAAATGAACCACTTTCTTGTCTAAAAGAGAATTCTGCCGAATCATGCCATCGCCATCTTGCGACAGAACGCTTAAAATATCTGCAACTAACTTAGCAAATGAAAACCAGCCGAATTCTGCTTCTTCTCTTTCTCCCGCTGGTCGAGCAAATGATCGGGACACAGATCAAGCGAAACTGCCATATGTCAAAGCCCCGTCAAAAAAGTAGATGTTCGACTAAATCAAATCGTCAACAACCATTGTCGCTGACTTCAATTTACCGTCTTGTTGGAAGTAGTGAACCGATTCCTTTACCCAGATTCCGTGCCAATATAATCGGGTCTACTACTGCTATTCCTTCAGCGAAGAATGTAACCTCGAGATATCGGAATTCACTCTCACAAATTAGTTGGGGGACAGACGACCCGCCAATCGTAAAATGAGATCGATTTCTTTCTACTTCGGCGCGTTTTCTATGGTGATTATAATGCACTTTGATGGATTGACTTTGATTACACATAGGGACAGGAACTACATCACTACATTGATGTTCCTTTGGAGCCTTCTTTTGGTCGTTGCGAATAGTATCAGGTCATCTTTATCGGGTGACTTTAGAAGCAGAAGCACTTCGGCCAATTTTCAATTGCTTAGGAACACTCCTGTCTCCAAGCAGCTGTTGTAAAACTTCAAGAAATCATATACCTATACTCATAGACTTCAAGAAGTCATATACTGGGCTTTTACGATTCTTCAGACGTTTTTACTCCGTCCTGCAACTCACGGTGGCTAAATGGTTCAGCATTTTCCACTCCATGGCTCATTCTGCGAGTACGTCTAATCGCCGTCTGAAGTTCTGTTTTCCCGACTTCTGAATCATCGGTAAAGTGGACGTTCAATAGAACTTCAAACGTCTCCCTACGGATTGACGTCATAACTTTGGTCATAATATTGCATAAAACTGGGATTTATTTATTCTTATAAATGATATAAAATTGTCTATTCAACGGTTATTAATTAATTGATTAAAATTAATTATTAATTATTATTAATTAATTATTAATTAATCGATCGGTCGATATCAACCGGTCAATGGTTGATATCGTTAAAAATAGTTAAATATGTTAAATATTTAACTATTTTAACAATTTCATGATCAAGGTCAAATTTTTTTACTGTTTATATGTTGTACATTATTATGTATTACATTTATTATATTCTATATAAATTAGTATTTACAAGTATATATTAGTGAACATTCACATGTTTTAAATTCAAATTAAATTGAAGTATTTAATTAGATTATTATGTTTTATACAACAATCAATTTTCAATGAATATATGAATGTAAGTAGTGTTGGAAGTAGTGAAGTAGTGAAGAATTTTTATAATATGAAATATATTTTAAAGTTGAATATATTATCTGTGCGTTATATATCTATTGTCAAATTTTTCCAAAACAAAAATAATGAAATTCGAATAATTCGAATAATTCCGAAACACATTTAATCGAGGAAAAGAAAAAACACGTGTGCAATATAAACTTTTGATAAATTTTATATTATTTAAGTTGTTATAGATTCATTTGATAATAAATTTATGTATTTATTATCATATATGGTATTTTTCATATTTATTGATGTTTTTCAATTCTCGAATTCTGTTACGAATTTTAGTTTTGTTTTGTTTTGTTTATTTGTTCTTTCTGTATATTATTATATTTGAAATTACAATTACAACACTCTAACCGTCTTCTTCAAAAAAACCTACCGCTATCATGACTAATCAGGATCTGATTAATAACAATCGTGAGATTGTTGAAGCATTCGCTGCTAAGTTTAAAAGTGTTCATAGGCCGGAATTAGTTGGCCCACTCCCATCTATTGATGCTGAATCGAATAATGCTAGACCCTCTACATCAGCGACAAGTCGACGTGAATCGGTTCAGATGACATTCCACCGTTATTACTGCCAGAATGCACTGACATCTTAGGACCCACTTTCCAACGCCTATTTAGGACATCTCTTGACTAAGGCACTCTACCGGACGCGTGACGACATACCATTTTGATCCCTATTAATAAATTCAAAGAAGAAAGACCAGACCACGAACTACCGACCAATTAGCCTCACTAGTGTCATCTATGAAATATTGAAGCGCGTAATTGCAGACGCCCTTATTAAGTTTCTACTTCATACGAACCACCTACCTGACGACCAGCATGGTTTTATACCCGGTCGTTCCGTTACCACCAACTTATGTACTCTGCTGCCGCAACGACTAGACAACTGCTTTAGATAATGGTGATCCTGTTGACATAGTCTAGTTGGACTTCAGCAAAGCTTTTGACAGGGTCCTACGCCAAAGCCCACTTAATAAACTCCACCACAACGGCATCCGAGGAAAGCTACTGCAATGGATTAGAATCTACCACTCCAATCGTACCTTCCAAACGCGAGTGAACGGTGCACTGTCTACCCGTCGAACCATACGGAGTGGAGTCCCGCAAGGGTCTGTTCCGGAGCCCATTCTGTTCTTGCTCTACTCCACTGACCTTCACAATAACTGCACCAGCAAACACCAAACTTTCGGAGACGACAGAAAAATTTACGAAAGCCCTCTTTCTCACTCTCTGGCACTGCAGAGAAATCTTGACTCCCTCACGGCTTGGTCTAAAGTATGATTGATCCTTCTGAACCCTTTGAAATACTCTGTTCTCCACACTGGCAAAAAGATAAATCATCATGTGAGATATCAGATTGAGGGCTGTGGCATTTCATCTGTTAACGATCAAAGAAACCTGGAAATATAATTATTTCGGCAAATAATTGCCAAAATGAGCAATAAAAATTACGAATAAATTAATTATGAAATTAAACAATAAAATCTAACTTTTAAATGCAACAAAATATTTTTTATACATAATTTTAAGTCATAAATTGTCGAGCCAAAATTTGATCTTTTATTAAAAAGATTATTTCGAAACATATGCGCACTCATATTTTAAGTTTTCAGAAAATTGAGTTGTATTTACTTTGCTTTCCCTTTTTTAATGAATAGAGTCTTTGTGATAGTGCCCGTTGTAAGACGACAGCGTCGACCGTTCGACGGCTGCGCGCCTTATGTTACGCATGAATTTAATTTTGAAATATTTTTATTACTTTTTAATTGTTTTGTTTATTTAAGAAAAAGGTCAGAAAGTACGAGGCTCGGACTTTTCAAATGTTTGAGAGCTCGTGCGTTCAGATCGTGTCGCAAGATTTTCATCGACGTGTAAATATTTTGTATAAGTTCAGTGTTAAAATAAATCATCACGGGGGTTTTTGGATATTTTCCTCCGCGACATTCCCTGCCGAAATATTGTGTTATTATTTTACTTAAAATATTAATTTTATTATTTGTTTTAATCTTATCTTAGTATTCAATTAATTCGATTCAAAGTTAACTTCTCTCTGTTGACGATTTTAAACATAATCCTTCGAGCCAGATAATTTCATTTGATAAAACACAAATGAGGTGTATGAAAATTGTGGGTGACAGAAACTGAGTACGTTATTAATATAAGACATTGGTTGCCACGTGCTTAGAAACGGAAACTGTCATAAACCTTCGTGCGCGCAGTAAAAACAAACCAACCAATTTGACCGAGAACATTGAAAAGTCTTATTTCGTTGCGTCTACTTGAGGTGCACTACACGAAGAGATAACTGTGCAGCAACCGGTGACCTGCTATTATCGCTCCGCCACAAACAATGGAAATGTCGGTCGCTGGGCTCCGACAACGGCTTACGGAAATAAAACGCTTTCATAATGAAACTCAAGATGAAGCAATGCTTAACCATCGAAAAGATGAAATCACGTTACTTATGACCACCCTCAAAACTACCTGGGATGCGAGATGGTTAGCGAGATTTATGACAACTGGAGAGAGCAACAGCGCAATCAACAATGTTTTTTATCACAGATAAATTGGAGTTCTTTTGAAAACTATTTCGGGATGCAAAGCTTAAACTTCATTGAGCTAATGAGCTAATGAGCTAAATTACCTTAAAAAATTGGTTATTTAGCCGGAGTTATAAAATATTTACCTGCTTCCAAAACTAATTTTGATCGTGCTTGGGAAGAATTGAATAAACGTTATGACAACTCGTGTCTTTGAAACAAGCTCATGTGTTATCTTTAATGCAAATTCGAGCAGCCACTCGCCCAAATAACACACAAAACTATGAACGAATACTTAATCAAATACATGAAAATCTCATGTCACTTGAAGATATGGGAGGGAATGTGAGCGCGTCGGGAGAATTATTGTTAGCAACGGTTGAGTCGAAATTCGATGATTCTTTATTAGATGATGATGTTAGATGACACATGGAACGTCATGTGTCAAATCTGGATCTTAATGAGACGAAAAAAACTGAATATGGGTACAAAGAATTCAAGTTATTTGTTTTACGACGCGTCGATGTTTGTGTAACACGCAAGATTTCAAACAATAGCAACAATCATCGAGAATATCAACATAGTTCAAAATCCAAAAATGTAACGAGAGCTCATGTCTCATCAGCTTTGTTATGCCTTCATTGTTCTGAAAATCATTCGTTATATCATTGTTCAAAATTCAGAAAGTTTCCTGTCGACCAAAGAATTTGCTAAAAAAGAATCGAGTTTGTTTTGATTGTTTGAGCTAAATTCATAATACTCTCCTTCATTTTGACTACAAACGCAAACATTAAGAGGCCAAAGTGACCCGTGCAGGTGAATCGTGCAAAGAACCGAAAGTACTGCTAGCGACGGCATTGGTTGTTGTGTCCACAGCAGATGAATCGGAGACCGCTATGCGTGCATTAATAGACCAAGAATCTGAATCATGTTTTATCGCTCAAAGTGTTGTTAAATTAAAAACCTCACGTAAACCTGCAAACCTAATTGTAAATGTGTTAACGCAAATAACGCAAAACACTAGTTATCAAAGGTCACAAATAGTTCTCCGCAGATTGATAATAACATAAAATCACTTTCACATTTTCGCGATATAAAATTTGCCGTTGAAAATTCCGCTAAACGCCCTGTTGAGTTAATCTTAGGTGCTGCAATTTTTATTTCCATTTTGAAACCTGATGTTCGAATAGGTAAACCGAATGAGTCCGTTGCGTGAGAAACATCGTTTGGTTGGATTGTGTCAGGTAAAGTCAATTAGACCGCAAATAATAATTGCAAATTCTTTGCATATGTCGTGTTGTGATGCTCTCCTTAAACAAATTCAAAAATTTTGATTAATAGAACAAGTTCCTACACATCAATACTTACCAGCAGATGAAATTGAATGTGAATCTACGACAGAAAGATTGTTGTTTTAAAAAAACAACAATTCGCCTTGATGACAGTAGATACGAAGTTCGCTTACCCTTTAAAGAAGGGAAACCTCAGCTAGCCGATTCTTACAATAACGTTCTCGCGCTTCATCGAAAACTGGACGCGCGGCTTAATAGAAATCCCGATTTAGCAAAAAGATATCACGAATTTTTGAATAAATATTTAGCATTATATCATATGGCCCCTGATAATTCTTTTTCTGACTACCCTGAACAGAGATACTTTCTCCCTCATCATCCCGTTGTACACGAGTCTAGCCTTACGACTAAATTTCACGTTATTTTTAACACTTCAAAAACTTCAAACGAGAACTCTCTCAACGATCGTATGCTCGTCAGTCCAAAATTACATCAGGAATTATTTGATATTCTTTTACGTTGGCGTATGCCTAAATTTTTTTGTACAGCTGATATTCATTAACACATTCGTTAACGACGTCGTTTTCGGCTCTGATACTATAGTTGATGTCTGTTGCATCATACGTGATGAGTTGATAAAATTATTACGAGCAGAAAGTTTTTCTTTGAGAAAATAAAATTCACTTTGAGAATCAAATACGGATTATCAGATTTTACTAGAAATTTGCTCGCGTGAAATCCAGAGGAAGAGTTTCAAGATTATTCATTTAAAATTCTAGGGATTCATTGGTGTAGACTTGATAATGCCTTCTCCTTTCAGGTTGCTTTAAGTCGCCTCTCTAAATCAACAAAGCGCACTGTACTCTCTACGATCGCAAGTCTTTTTGACCCTCTTGCATGGGTGTCTCCTTCAGTTATTGTTGCTAAAAGATTCATGCAAAAATTGTGGCTTCAGGATTTAGGTTGGGATGTCGTTCTTTCGGAAGAACTTTCGCATCAGTGGATAGAGTATTTTGAAGACCTGAAAAATTTGCTAAACATTTTGATTCCGCTATGGACCTACACTATCAGCACAAATCGCGATTTAGAAATTCACGCCTTTTGTGACGCGCCCGAACTCGCTTACGCGGCAGTTGTTTATTTGAAATTTCGAACAAAAACGGGATGAAAAATCTCACTTCTTCTTTAAAAACTCGCGTTGCGCGCCTTAAAGAATTAACGATACCACGGTTAGAGTTGAGCGCAGCAGTTTTACTATCCAAAGTCTTCGCTCATGTATGCAATAAATTGCAACTTCAAGATATCCCTTGTTTTTGCTCGACTATTGTGCTTTCATGGGTGAAAACCTGTCCTAGCAAATTAAAGAAATTCGTTGAGTCTGGGATATTCAGGAAACAATACTGAATCAAGAATGGCGACAAGTATCAATCGAATGTAACCCTGCCGATGTACCATCTCGCGGAATTTCAACCAGCGAATTATTTTGTCATTCTTTATGGTTGTCAGGGCCATCTTGGCTTACTGAGAAAGAAGAGTCATGGCCGGGATTGGTATATTCCATTAAAGTCACCGAAATGCGGGAAATGAAAAGTTAATCGCTGACAGTCAAGTTAACAAAAAATTGCGATTTTATGTCTTTACTCGCGGAAAAATTCTCAACTTGGAATAAGCTGATTCTAGCCACCGCGTGTTTGATTAGGTAGGCTGGGCAAAAAATTGCAAAAAGGGTTGAGAAGCAAAATGATGCGTCTAAATCTGTAACAGATACTCTGCCCCCTCTCTCAATTCTGGTATATCGTGCATCTCACTACTGGATTAACCATGCTCAGTCGAAATAATTTGCAACGGAAATTTCATGCTTAACAAAAGATCAAAATTTAACGAACAGTTCGTTAAAGGCTTTGGATCCATTTCTAGACGAAAAAGGAGTACTCAAGACGGATGGTCGCTTGCGAAATACTAAGCTACCATTTGCTACTGCTCATCCTATTGTTTTGGGCAAACATCATGTCACGACTTAGGCACACTCATTTTGCAAACTTACACGGTGGTCCACAACTCATGCTGTATGTACTGAGTGAGAAATCTTGGATTTTAAGAGCTAAAAATCTAGTGAAAATTGTGTCACCGAATGCGTCACCTGTTCGACATCGCGCTGCTCCGTACACTCAGAGAGTGGGTGATTTGCCAACTAAAAAAACAACACCGGCTAATCATTTTGGAAAAACAGGAGTGGTTTACGCAAGTCCTTTTGTAATGAAAGACGATTAGAGTTCTGTGAAGAAATAATGAGAAGATGTGACGGAAATATGCGATTTTTGTTTTAGACATGCTTTTCTGACGAAGCTACTTTTCAATTAAGAGGAGAGGTCTATAGACATAATATGCGGTACTGTCAGATGGAAACCCTCATTGAATGAGAGACTCACATACGCAGTACCCAGAAAAAGTGAATGTTTGAAATGGAATTTTGTGCAACCAAATTTTTGGACCATTTTTCATCAACGGGAATTCATCACTATTCGTCGCATTGCTGGTATAGCATTTGACAATGAATGGTTGAGGGTGGTGCCAATCGTTAGCGCTTCAAAAAATGTTTAATACTTTTTTTTTGGTTTTTGCATTTTTTAATGAAATTTCTGTCAAATTCGAGCGTTTCCACTTTATTGACACCCTGTATATACATCTTATAATTATAATCCAGTTATATTGTACCAGTTAACTATACGAAAAAGAATTATTTTCTGATTGAGTGTAAATTGTCCATGGTGGGCGGTAATGTATTTTTGATAATTCTAATCAATTTAATATAATCTAAACAATTTAATAAACAAGTTAATTTTGACAAATAATTGCCAAAATAAAAAAAAAAACAAATTAAGAATTGTTGGAATTTACAACAGTAAATAAATGCAAAAATGATTTATTGTTTAATAGAATCTTTTAGAGTTTAGAAAACTGTTTGTTTACTTAGGATATATAGA
>JAQQRF010002115.1:0-11325 GCA_030523145.1 Trissolcus brochymenae | reverse complement strand
GATATGTGTACTTTTGTTGTAACTAGTCGGAGATAATGGGGTAAATATCATACTGGTGTTGATGAATTCCAAGAAAACTAAAGGGATGAGTGATATAAAGTACAATGACACAGCAGCAGTAACAATGCCAACTAAAAATAATTTTTTATTAGTGATAGTTGGGCATACATTTTCCATTTTCATTTTAATTTACACGTTTCGATAATTAGTTTTTTGCTAATCAACTCCTTATAAGCACACAATATTGAAAAAACATTTCAAGAACATTTACAATATTCAATAATATTATTCTAATATCTTCTTATGTCCGCCAAAAAAATATTTTCAAGATATGCCTAGAACATTTTCATTTACGTAGAATGATCTAGGTACATTTTTTGATTGGACATATATAGAAAGCTAAAATAATATTTTTTGTTTATAGCGCATTTAAAAGCTGGTCATTTTTTTTCTGTTGAACATTACCTATACATATTTTTGTATATTTAGAATTCGTCATCATGATTTGTTTGTAATCTTCATAATTATTAATGTAATCATTAAGAAAAAGTTCAATTGTTTCAATAAGCTGAAATTTTTCAAAAAATTGAAAAAAAATGATATTTTTTGCATTGTTTACTATTGTTAAAAGTCACCTGTTTCCTCCTGTGAATGGTATTAATATATGAGAATATCATCAGAAGAAAAGGATAGATCCATAAAATACAGAAACATATGTCACGAAATTGGAGATGTGAAATAATGATATAATTAACCTACATCATTTTTCCAATTAATGTGATCAATACAAGTTTTTGAAAAATGGGAATCATACTTGTCCATAAATAAAAGATATACTGAAGCAGTAGAATATTATTTGCTTTGCTTGATCTGTAATATCGTTTTTGAGAGGCCAAATTCCCATTATCAGGCCAACTCTGTTTAACTCTTGAAATGAAAGGTCATCTACAAATGAGAATTTTTACATTTTAAGTTATTTATAGTTTTTACTTATAATTTCATTTTATTTCATTTTCACTAGTAAATCACTTTTATTCCATTGTTTTTCTACAGTGGAATATTCATCGTAAAGTATTACAATCGTATTTTTATTTGTGTATTTTTGTTTTGTATGAACTGAGACTGAGAAGTTAGGACGGTACTATCATGAGGGGAAGGACTCATGAGTGAGGGTAGGGACTCATGATGGGATGTGTATGGTTACCGCCAAGATTCTGCTGGGCAGTAACCTTAACCTGGCAAGATTGCAGTAGTTAATTGATTTATATTAACAGGTAAAATTAGACAGTATAATTAGACGTTTAAGATATCGTTTTATTTTTGGTCAATTCAGTATTTTACTTACCTGCAATTTGTTGTATTATAAATTATACGAAATCACTATAAACCTTTTCTACAAGCACACATTATTCGAAGATATTTCAAGAACATTTACACTATTCAATAATATTATTTTAATATCTTTGTATGTCCGCCAAAAAATATTTTCAAAATATGCCTAGAACATTTTAATTTACGTAGGATGATGTAGGTACAATTTTTAATCGGACATATATAGAAAATTAAAGTAATATTCTTTGGTTATAGGGTTCTTTCTTAGAACCCTTAGATTCTTTGCTTATAGAGAAAACAATTCGAAAACCGTTTTATTTTTACGTACTGATCTACTGATGTACTGAGTTGAAGCCTGACTTCAAAGACTTCAAAAATGAAGTTTTTTGAACACTTGTTAAGTCAGTGAGCAACCTCTTCGCGTTAATATTTAAGGTTTAAAAGACAGACAATGATGATGATGATGATGATAGTTTATGATAACAAAAAATATCGCACGATGAAGATGAAATAGGTAGATGAAAAGTATGATGCATGAAGTGCTAAGTGATTATATATAGTTACTTGAAAAAAAAACATTAAAAACATCCATCTATTCATCCTTATCCTCCACTCCTCCACAATAAAAAAGTTAATGATAGTTAGTTTGACAGGAAGAAAAAATATATATATACTTTAAATTGAGTAAACTCAGAACATTCTAACACGAGCATTGGTGCTGTTATCACGTCTTTTCTTCAGCTCCGTGAGCCTTTTGCTTTCTCATACCACTGTTTGTCGAGTAAATCCAATTTGATCCGGTAAATTTTCGATTACCTTTTCTGAATTTGAAGATGCCAACAGATTCGTTGAAAAATTTAACGCCATAGACACTTTTTTCAAAGATCAAAAATGGGCTGCTTTCGTTCCAAGTTTCAAAATTTTCTACGTCGCCGTCATTAACGGTGTTGACCCTGACATCGTTGATGAAGAATCCATAAAAAAGAATATCAAAGCTTTTCCTCTCGATAGTGCTTGGGCCGACCCTATTAAGATAGTCAATGTTTTCAGGAATAAAACATGATTAAGTACCCAAATTGACCGGATGGCATTCTACTTCAAGATTCACGAAGTGGAACAGTCATTCATCAGTGGAAGTCATCAGGAAATGATTCAGTGACCAGAGTCAGTCAGTTGAGTCTTGACTACCGAGATTCATTGTGCACTACTGTTTGCTCATAAAAAGTTACATCCGAGAAAATTAAGGTTACTGAGGATCTTAGTTGTGATTTGCGCATCTGGACCTTTTTAGGTTAAGGTGCCCATCATGGGGAAGAGGGATCGTTCCCCCAACCCCCCCAACTTTGAAACTCCTAACAAATTTCGCACACTTGATCAAATTAACGATCAAGAAAAAGAACCACCTGATGGATAAAGTCAAGAGGAAAAAGAAACAAAACCAAAAATCCCACCCATAGTTATCACAATGAATGTAACCGATCACAAAGAATTTGTTAAAGTATTTTCCAATAACTGCAAAAATATCCCGACAATACAATACGGGAAAGGAAAAGTCACTGTGTTCTTGCACAACAGAGAAGATTATAATTCAGTATTCAACTCTTTTGACAAATTACATCTAAACTACTACACCTTCACCCCACCTTGGCTTCGTGAAAAACAGATAATTCTCAAAGGATTACCAGGACATATTTCAAATGAAGAAATCACTGCAGAACTGAATAGCATAAACATTAAAATCACAAATATGATGACACTGAAAAAGAAGGACGCCCCTGAACCTCCAATATCAGTGAGACTCGCCACCCTCCCGCCAGATGCTGACCTCACAAAACTGAAAACAATTAGACAATCAGTTACATCAAAGTTTACTGAGAGCCATACAAAAACAAGTATCTCAATGTCACAAGTGCCAATCCTTTGGACATAGCACTAGAAACTGCCACCTCTCCCCACGATGTGTCAAATGTGATCAACCACACAATACTAAAGACTGCAAAAAAGACGCTAACACAAAACCAAAGTGCACCAATTGTCACAACGAACATCCAGCCAACTACAGCGGCTGCCCAAAGCTGCTAGAATACAAAGCCAAGCTGTCCAACAGACAACATCTCAAGACGCCAAAGATGATCCTACCACCTCCATCCATCGAAGATACCACCATCTACCCGAAGCTCCGCCAGCCCAAGTCAACGTTCGCAGCCGCAACAGTGAAAAACAACTCTACACCACAAACAAACAAAAGCCTCCCAACTGCAACACCTCACAACATCAACACACCCCCAGCGTATACACAGCAACTTGGTGAGCTCATAGAAATTAGTAGCCAAATTAAAAAGATGCAACAACTGTGCAACCTTAGCGATATTTTACAGAAATTAAAAAATATAAATACTGGTTTAGAAGCATGTATAAATGACAACGAAATAGTCTTAGTTTTTATACATGAATTATCTAAATAATCTTAAAATAGCACACTGGAACGCTAATAGCGTCAAATATAAAACATTTGAGTTAAACTATTTTATTAATAAACACAATATCGACATTATGTCGATTAATGAAACCAAACTTTTAGAAAAAGACAAATTCTATATCCCAGGATATGAATATATCCGTAAAGATCGTCCGGGCGACATCCGCGGTGGGGGCTTTCTAGTGTTAATAAGAAAGGATATCACCTATACTCAACTATCGCATCCGCAAACTACAATCTTTGAATCCATAGGACTCAAAGTTAATAACACTGCAATTTTCGCAATCTATCTCAAACCTCAATCCGTACTTAGTACTATTGAACTAAACAGCCTACTAAACACAACGACCTCCACCATCATCATCGGAGACTTTAACGCAAGCCATAATAACTGGGGATGCTTGGGAAATAACAATAATGGTGTAATTTTGTCAAACTTCATGGACAATAGCATTATAAACCTAATTGCACGCAAAGACTTCACTTACACTCCAAACGCACGTGGCTTGAGACCCAGCATCTTAGGCCTATGCTTAATAAATAATATCAACCTTGACACAAACATTAATGCTCTCCCTGAACTCAGCTCTGATCATCTCCCAATTATAGTCACTTTCTCAATTGCACAAATTCCATTAAAATCCACTCCACTTAAATACAATCTCAAAAAAGCAGACTGGGCTAAATTTCGAACAGAGTTAGACTCAAAAATTGTCATCAAAAGAATAATAAATGAAACATTAATTGAACCTATTATAGACAACTTCAGTAAAGACATTATCATAACAGTTAATAACAATGCTCCGAAAAACAAAATCCACAAACTAGACAAATTACCCAATGCGATAAAAAATCTTATTAAAGAAAGAAATAATTTTCGTAGGAGATGGCAGAGAACACACGAAGATGCAATTAAAATCCATGTTAATCTACTCACTAGCAATATTAAAGAAAAAATTCACATCTGGCGAAACGATAAATGGTCAACAAAACTTATAAAACTTAATACAAAAGACAACTCACTTTGGAAACTCATAAAAAATCTGACAAAAAACAAATCCACCGCTTCATCTCTACTAGAAGTAAATAACCAACTTATTACAAATAACACTGACAAATCAAATGTGTTGCTGATCGAGCAGCAGCACAGAGAACTTAGGGAACTGAAATTAAAAAGGTTCAAATGTCACTTGTTCCAAAAATAGCTTGAAAATATCCTCTGAGATTGTGGCCAACCTTCGCTCCCAGTCCGAGAAAGGGAGGATTCGCACAAGCGATCAAGACGAAATCCGGGTCGAAGCGACAGTCAAATCACTCCCTATCCGAGATAGGGAGGCCTCGCACAAGCGATCAGGCTGGAGTTCAATTTTGATCCGAATTACAACACAAACACTCAAATTTCACTCAGAACCACTAATTCGACTTGACAAAATCCTTTATTAACGTTTATTTAAATACTTTTGTTAAATATAATAACGTTATTCATTTTTCATTGACAGACATCTATTTTTATTCTTTTTTTTTTTTTTTTTACATAAATCTCAAAAATATGACAAGTGACAAGTTCAAAAACGAAAACATTCTAATTTTGGATTTGAATGAACAACATTCTACCCCCCGGTACGCGAATCAGCGTACTAAACAAATGCTTTAGCACTTTGAACAAATTCACCATCTTACTGACAAAATGGGAAACACTGCCTTTGATACCGAAATACAATCTGAACTCTCAACCAAACTCAACAAAGAAAACCCCATAGCTACTCGACAAACAAATGAAATCGAAATCAAAAAAATAATTAAAAAAATGAAAAACAATAAAGCCCCTGGCGTGGATCAAATTAGCAACTTAATCATTAAAAATCTTTCAGCAAAAGCAATTACTCTCTTAACAGAAATATTAAACTATTGCCTGAAAAACTGCCTATTCCCGCGAACTTAGAAAATAGCTACAATTCTAGCCTTTCCCAAACCTAATGAGAACGCTAAACTCACATCTAGCTACAGACCGATAAGCCTACTCTGCGGCTTTAGCAAAATACTGGAAACACTTATTCAAAATCGACTGAGAAATGACTTCCTCCTAGAAACCAAAATTAAAAATCACCAATATGGTTTTGGAATCAAAAAATCAACAATCATGCAAGTGGTTCGAGTGGCATATGATATAAACCTCCAGAGCAATGTCAAGCGTCAAACAGCTGCGACATTCTTAGACATTAAAAAGGTTTCGACACAGTCTGGCACCAAGGATTACTAGTCAAAATATACCGAACCCTAAATAATCCCAACAGCTTATCGTTAATCAAAATAATAAATAGTTTTCTTTCAGACCGAAAATTCAAAGATAAAATAGGTGATACCCTCTCTGAACTACACGAAATTTCAGCAGGTGTACCCCAAGGATCAATATTACGCCCCAACTTATCAAAAAACTAAAATAGCCCAATTTGCCGATAATACAGCCATATACTCCTCATCCTGGAAAATTGAACAAGCATTACTAAACATATCTACCCACTGTGACAATTTAGATAAATACTTCAATAATTGGAAAATTAAAATCAATCCCTAAAAACAGAACTAATCATATTCACACACAATCACATCAATCTAAATAACTACTCACTTACACTCTTTGGATCAAATATTAAACCATCTGAAAAAGTCAAATACCTGGAAGTTATACTAGACTCCAAACTCAATTTTAAGCAACACATCCTAGGTACTAAGAAAAAAGCAAACATGGTTGTGTCAAAACTATACCCGTTCCTAGCTAAAAATAGCAAGATGAACATAAATAACAAAATAATCTTATACAAAATGATAATATTACCTACGATTACATATGCCTGTCCTCTGTGGGGTGGAATGGCATCCAAAACTAACTTACTAAAATTAAATAACAAAATAATCTTATACAAAATGATAATATTACCTACGATTACACATGCCTGTCTTCTGTGGGGTGGAATGGTATCCAAAACTAACTTACTAAAATTACAAACCCTGCAAAACAAATGCCTACGTATGGCAACCAACTCAAAATACCACATTAAGATTGCACATCTGCATCAACTAGCCAAAATACAAACTATTGAACAAACAATTTCAAAACTGGCTACTAGTTTCTATAACACACTTCGCAACACTGAACAAAACTATATATTTAATGAAATTCCACACACCATTAAAACAATGAAACCATTACCCCATACTAAATTTTTGAAAACCCCTATGTATATAAATTAACTCGTTGTTTCCAAATATAATTATGTTTCTCTTTACATATCTTCCAAATTAATAAGTAGGTTTTGCTCGTCGTTTTTCCTGTATAAACATATAAATATTTATAAATAGTTAATTTTAAGTATATATAAAAAAAAAAAAGATCTCATTTGGTTTAAGCTAGCGCTACAATTAAGACACCCTCATACACACATAATATCATGTATTTTATGTATGGATAAAAATTAGATATTAATTAAGACTTGTTGAATTTGAATTTGATAAATTTACCTGATATTATTAAAAAACATAATGTAGATATTTTCTGCATTTCAGAAACTTTTCTTAAGATCGATAATGATTTTTCTATTGCAGGTTGCAACATTGTTTCTAGAGAAAGACCTATGGAGTTAGGCGGCGGTATCGCCTTTATTTTGAGAATATTAAATTCACATCTCTCGATGATCAACACAAAGATATTATCTCTTATTGTTACGAAAATAAGGTGAAAGTCAGTATTATAACAATCTTAGATAATCATCACAATTTAACCATAGCTAACGTATATAGTCCTCCCAGATCAAAATCAGGAACTAATTTTACTGAAAATAATTTTTGGAATTATTTCTTCTCATATTTTTCAAATTTTGAAAATATTATCTTATGTCGAGATTTTAATGGTAAAAACGGTTTATGGTTCTTTAATTCTCAAAACCATGAAGGCAATAAGATTAGCGATGCCTTAGTTAATTATGACTTTATATGTCTTAATAATGGTAAACAAACTTTTGAAAGAATTGAAACTCATTATTTCGAAGTACTCGATCTTGCTTTCGTTAATAGAGATTTTTCCTTTAATATTTCTTGGGACGTGTTAGACTTCAATTATGATAGCGATCACTACCCAGTATTAATCTCAATATATAAACTTTTTAATCCAATAAAAAGTTGTAGACCTAAATTTATTCTCAATAAAACAAACTGGGCTGAATTCTCAAGACTTTGTTCTAATTTAGATTATAGTCGAAATTCTACAATTGTTCGCGATAATTTTGACTATATTTATTTCAGATTTATTGAGGATATTTCTAATTCTCTTATCAATGCTGGTTCCACATTGATAAATTTAAGATTTTTCAAAATAATCCTTCGCCTACAAACTTAACCTTATATAAAGAATCTTGTAAAATAGCTAAGAAAAAATTAAGTAAAATACAAAGAAATGGTATTAAAAATAAATGCGAATCATTTAGTGTAGGCTGTAATATTAAAGAAGTCTGGTCTTTATTTAATAATGTTAAAAGGAAAAAACAAATGTCTGAAGTAAAATGTAAAACCAATGTTCCTTCTCTAGTCAAAACTTAAGACCTTTCTGATAAGTCAAATCTTGTTGATCTTATGCAGGAGTATGAGCTTGAAGACAAGTACTCCTTCCTCACTGAGGATATTACTAGAGAGGAATATATATCTTTGGTATTTTCTTTTCGTAACGGATCATCTCCGGGTCCTGATCTCATTAGTTACAAAGTTATTAAAAACTTCTCCGATAATATACATGAATTTCTTATTTCTTTTTTTAATTTTCTTTTTGATAATAATCTTGTTCCATCATCGTGGCGAGATTACTTTTTGATTTTTATTCCCAAACCAAACTCCGATGATGTCAGACCCATTGCTTTAGCATCCGCTATAATGAAAGTTTTTGAACAAATTCTACAGAGAAGAACAGAATGGTTGGTAGAAAACACTTGTATCATACCTAGCGAACAATGCAGTTTTCGAAAAGCTCGGGGCGTGCTTGATGCAGTTGGAACCCTTGTCAATGGAATCCAACTGGGTAATACAAGACATGAACACACTGGAGTGATTTTTCTAGATATTGTTTGTGTTTTCGTCAACGTGGACCCTTTTCTTCTCGCCAAGTTATTAAATAGACTTAAATGCCCGCTCAATCTAATTAAAATTATTTATAACTTCATTAAATATAGAAACATGATAGGGTATTCCAATAGAGAATTCATTGGCAATGGTGTCGCAACCAGAAGTGTACCACAAGGGTCAATTTTTAGTCCTCTTTAAAAGTAATCTATTTAAAGGTAATCTAGAACCGATGTTATATATTCTAAAACAGAGAATTTTTAATGTAATCCAACTTGGCTTTTGCATTCATCTGCTGTGGGTTCCTGGGCACTCTGGTGTTTAGGGAAATGACCTTGCGGATACTGCTGCGAAATATGCTGCCAATCAACACCAACACACATACATGAAGAAAATCTACCTGTCCAATTCATACTTGAAAATAAAGGAGGAAACCAAATTCTCTTCTAAGATCGTCTTGTTGGAAGAATCTCGGATTAAGGGAAAACACTTCTTTGATAGGGTGGACAAAATTAAGCTCCTGAACAAACCTTGGTGGAAGAATGTCAAAGATCGCAAACAACAACTTAAGGTGATGTATAAAATCTGCTTTATAAAAATTAGAATAATTGTTGTTTTTCAAAATACGGAGAAGAGCGCCATTCAATAATAATGGGAGAATTCGTAGCACACTACAACAAGATTTTCCTTTCAAAAATGAAAACATTATTTGTCAATGTTTTATGATAAAAGTTGAATTTTTATCTATAGGAATGTATAAAATGAGTGAGAAAATGGCGCTCTTCTCGTTAAATTAATTCACAATCATATTAATTTTAATTAAAGAAATCTGTAATTTCGGTAACTCCCGGTTTCACACTACCTTAACCGCCGGATTATCAATACTTTTTCGAGGCAAGATTTGAACCACATCCTCTTTAAATGCCCTCTGAGAAGACTTGACGCATATAATCTGGAAATTAAACTTTGGGAAATCAACAAAAAAACCAACTGGAACATCCACGACATCGCCTTTCATGGACAGGTCGTCGAATGGGTCATCATCACCAATTATCTGAAAAAACACTCAATCATCATCTAACTTTGTTTTCTTTGCACTCTATATTTGACACTTTTATTTTACACACGTACTTTCAGTTAACTTTCTTAGTGATAAAACAAACTTCTACTTTATATACCTTTGACGCTATTCATACTGAAGGTGGCGTACTGAGCGGGGCTACTCCGGCTCTTTAGCCATTAGAGAAGAAGAAGAAGAGTAAACCCAGAATAAATTCCATCGCCATGAACACACAAAAATTGAGTAGTTTTTTCTCATAGCACAAAATTATCGGGAAATCCTCAATTTTTCGTTAATTTTGTTAAAATACAATCTGCTTATGCTTAAAAAGTTGCTTCACTGATTTAAAGTTGACGATTATTCGGACAATAATTTTTTTATTGGAACAATTGCCTGTAGCGCCATCTGTTGTGGGTTAAGAATTTTTTCAACAGTGTTTTGAAGCTGGCATTCTCTTAATTTTACAAAAACATTGCTTTTGGATGGAAAATTATTATTTTTGTGCAATAATCATTTTATCATAATATATAATATATTAAACATACAAACTAACATTCAATAAAATATTTAGTAATTTTTCCTGAAACAAAATTTCATTAATTGTTAAATACAGAAGATTCGACGAATCTTACATGATTGTATTATAATTTCCAGATAGTAAGAGCAGCCTAAAAATAAAAATAAGTTTAATTAAAATATTAGAAAATCAGTTATTAGAAATTTCTTTTTAATTTTATCTTTAAAAAATTTGTTATTTAAACAAACAATTCTCGAAAAGTTACAACATCGTGACATGTTCAATCAAGAAAATGTTTGTAATATTGCTTCTAAATGCGAATTTTACTTGTCCACAGACAAGCGTTAATAGAAAACAAACCGAACAAAAAAATTTTTTAGATGCTAAATTCCCAATAGCAGGCTAACTCATTCAAAATTATATACCAAGTCATGTATACGTGAAGGATTATAGAGCCCGCTTCGTTAGTTTATGTACTCAATACTAAACTAATTTGATCAATGTTCTAAACTTTACTGAGACAATTATTTTCAACTGAAGGTTTTTTTTTCATTTCATAATTTTTTTTTCATAATTAAAATTATAATTTAACTTTGTAATGTAATAGTTCTAAATTACTTAGACACTTCAAAGCAAATCATGTAATGAATTATTCTATTCAAATGAGCTCAAGTAGACGCTTAATAAGATATTAAAAATTAATCAATTTTCTTCCGTTCATTGTGAGAGAAAAGTTTTATACTTTTATGCAGACAGTAGTTCTGTTTTACTATAAGACATAACTTAAGGTTTTGAGTCTCATTGAAGAAATGATCAAGTCAGAATGAAATG
>JAQQRF010002110.1:0-10511 GCA_030523145.1 Trissolcus brochymenae | reverse complement strand
CACAAAAGTCGGTCCGGGAGGTGCTGCCATCGCGCGCTCGGTGCATGAAGCACGCTTCGGTGTGGCGCGAAGCAGCCGAAAATTCAAAATCCCAAACACCCCCGGCCATGGACGTTCCGGGAACGTCCATAAGACGCGTACACTAGGGAGAGGGAGTAAGGAGCGAGGATTCCAAGTAAAAGAGAGTGCGGTTGATATCACAAACTAGAGTCTTTTTATTTCTGATATACTACAAAAAGAAAAAGAAGAGTATAATACAAAAATGAAAGGTGTTTTGGCCTAGTCAAGGCCTTAAAAATTGCGTCGCACTTTTACGGAGCGATTCCCGTGGCTGTCCCAGCGGATGGTGAATTTGGCTCCGTCAACTCGTCGCATCCATTGACGGTGACGTCTCACCATCGTCTCGTCCACCGGGATGTGGAAGTGGCGCACCGAGCCGCCGCTCCAGGGCACCGTGATGTCCTTGTCGTGATAGACGGCGTTAGCAGGGGGTTCCAGCCCAACGTACGCTGGCACGTATATCATGGGTGGTTGGCAAAGCAGCTGCATGAGTGGAGGGGGTTGGACTGCAGATGGCGCTGATCCAGTGAGCACGGCAGGTGGTTTGCTGTCTGTAAGTTTCGTCCGCGTGAGTAAACAAGGTTTGTTGGGACCGGAGTGGGTTTCCCCCCCCCTTTTTTTTTAAGAGTGAGAAAGAGAGTGTATCCGTGACCTCTAATCGCCTCGGGCGGAGCCTGCATCTCAGCGAGGATCGCCCCGAGGAAGGGAGTAGCGCGACACTCCTGGACGTAAGGTTCTGGTCGAGAGGTTGACGGTGCTGGCTGTGGTGGTGCTGGTCGAGAGGTTGACGGGCAGGACGTGGTGGCTGGTGCGGCAGGAGCTGGCTTGGGGCGCCGTGGAAGCGCCGTGGTGCGCTGTCGCACGAGCTCCTGCATCCACGCCTTTTTGGCCGAGGTGGTGAATGGCGTCCTCGGGTACGGTTGCACCCGTCGACCGAGCTTCCCCGGGACTCGCTGGGAGCCTTGGTGTACCTGGGGCGACGTAGTGGGTGATGCTGCGCCAGATGTTTCCACCGTGGGGACGGCGTAGTGCAGCGTCCGAAGATCGAGCTGCACTGGTTCGTCGGCGATGATGCGCGGTCTTGTCTTGGAGGAGATGGTGCGGGCTTCGAGTCCCCAGGTGGTCATGCCGGAAGACCGGGAGGTTTCCACAGCTCCGTCTTTTTGGGGTGCTGGTGCATTTGTGGCGTCCAGGTTGATTGACAGCCTATCTTCCTCGGAGAGGTTTATTTGCAGCGCGTCGTCGGAGTAGGAGGAATAACCGCTCGTGGCCATGGTACTTCTCGTGGTGGATGTTGTTGTCGTGAAAATTTTCTCAAAACTAACCTAGTTTGCTTTTGTCGCATGGAAATGCGTGTAAAAATACGCAGCAGATATTGGAGAAATACTCCGCATGTTTTGGAGAAAAAGTCTCCGAGATAAGAAATCCATTAACGTGTTTTGTTTCTTGAGCGTTTTTTGCTTGGTTCGAAAAATAAAAATGCTCCGAGTATTTTTCTTCCGTGAGAGAGAGAAAGTATTCGGAAGAAAAGAGAAAGGTCGTGCGACGTCACGGGAGCGGTGAACCTCGTAGTGAGGGGTATCGGTGAGGGAGATACTCTCGCGAGCGGGGAGAGATCTCGTGGTAGCAAGACGTGGAGGGATGCCCCGAGCTTCGTCAGGTGCATGAGTGTGTGCGTCATTGCGCGTAGTGCTCCGATAGGTGAGCTCACCTCACGCACGGCGAGGCAGTTTTACGTCATGCAGGACGTAAATGCTTTTAGGGTTTTAAATAAATGCTTTTCAGGGTGCGCCGTGCGACCTCCTCTGATCTCGGGGAGGAGGTTGTAAGAGTAGTTCTCATCTCGTCATTGCGGACGGCTAGTTTGTAATCTCGTCATTGCGGACGGCTAATTTGTAATCTCGTCATTGCGGACGGCTAATTTGGAAACAGTTTAACGTCTTGCCCAGGACGCTGGTGTGGCTTTTAGACTCGCTGATGGAGATGCCGAAAGGTTGCGAAGCTCGCGTTGTAGCTCGTAGATTCTGATCCTGTTGTAAGCAGGAGTCAGATTTGAATTTTTGCCGCTTGAGTGGGCCAATTCGAGTGTAGGAAGATCATCTTTCCTCACTCGGATTCGTTGATTGGTAACCGGCAGATCTGTATTATCGGGCGCCGGTATGTGGAGCGATGAGTTCTCACTATCACTTCGCGGATGAGTCCATCCTTGCCAGGGTGGATTTGTACGACACGACCGAGGCCCCACGCGCAAGGTGGCGTATTAGGGTTTCGTACGAGGACGACGTCGTCAATGGCAACGGATTGTTGTAAGTCCCGCCATTTGGTCCGCACTTGAAGTGTTGTGAGGTAGTAGTCGTGCCAGACTCTCCACAATTTCTGCACGACTTTGGTGACAGTCGCCCATCTTGAAAGAAGTTTCATCGGAGAAACATCTTTCTCAGGGATGGATTGCATATCTCGCAGGATCAGGAAGTGTCCTGGAGTGAGGGCGATGTCGTCGACCAGATCTCCTGGTCGTATCAGAGGACGTGAATTCATACACGCCTCGACTTGGGTGGTGATAGTTTCGAATTCCACGTAAGTGGGGACGAATTCACCCAATGCTATTTTGAGGTGTTTTTTGGCTATTTTCACTGCAGCTTCCCATTCACCGCCAAAGTGTGGGGCTGCTGGTGGGATGAACTGCCACTGGATGGACAAGACAGTTTTGTCTGGTGAGTCTCTTGCGGTCTGGACTGCGTCGGAGATTGCATCCTTGAGCTCAGCGGCTGCTCCTTGGAATGTCGTGGAGCGATCGCTATAGATTATGGCTGGGCTACCTCGTCGAGCGACGAATCGTTTAAGGGCTGCTATGAAGGCCTCTTTAGTGCAATCCGAGACGATCTCGAGATGACACGCCTTTGTTGCGAAGCAGACAAACACCGCAAGATATGATTTGCGCGTTTTGCAGCCTCTGCCGGGTGTGAGCCGAGTCAAGAAGGGGCCGGCGTAGTCGATGCCGACGTGGGTGAAGGGGCTGCTCTGAGAACAGCGCTGCGTTGGTAGATCTGCCATTCGCTGGTGTTCAAGCTTGACTCTCTGGCAGACATATGGAATGCATTTGTTAATTTGATTTTTGACGGCCTGGCGACCGTTAATTACCCAGTACTGCTGCCTGAGAGCATGGAGTGTTAATTGTAGCCCTCCGTGAAGGACTTTCTGGTGGGTGTGTCGAATTATCAGATTCGTCACATGATGTCTAGGCAGAATGATAGGGAGTTTGGCGGCATATGAGAGCTCGGAGTGCTCGAGTCTCCCCTGTACTCGCAGTAGGCCTTGTTGATCGATAAGTGGTGTGAGCGGCTTCAGGGCTGATCTCGCGGTTAAGTGCTCACCCTTTCTCACGGCTCGGTGTTCTAGAGCGAAGTGCTGAGTTTGCAACAAACGGAGGATAAGTGTATGGGCTCGGTTACGAGCTTCTTCCCTGAGCTTGCCGAGACACTGTGTGCGCTTGTGCTTGCCGTAGAGGCGAAACTTGCAAATGCAAGTGATCACTTCCAGTAGGCGGTTCCAGCTGGAATACCGTGAGAGTAGGTCGTCGGTTTTTTGGGTGGTAGAAGTGAGTGCAACTAATCTCTCTTCAGCCTTTCGAGTCTCCAGCGGAGGCGTGATGGCATCCGGGAATGGTTCCTCGTGTAGTTGGGGGCCGTGCCACCACTGCTCAGTTTCAATTAGGTCTTGAGCGAACAAGCCCCTTGAATTGTAGTCGGCTGGATTGCATTTGGTAGAGATGTACCTCCACTGAATGTCAGGTAAGAGAGTTTGCACTGCAGAGACTCTGTTTGCCACGAAGGGAGTCCAAGTGGAGGGGTGTTTCGTGAGCCAATCTCGGACAGCTGTCGAGTCCGTAAAGACGATAACTTGATCGATTGGTGACAGTAGCTGTTCTTGCACTGTCGTGATCGTCTGGGCCAATAACAGAGCGCCAAGGAGTTCGAGGCGTGGTATTGTGGTAATCTTAACAGGGGCGTTTTTAGTGCGTGCCATCAGTAGGTGGGATTTCTGACGCGCTCCCTGTCGATAATAGAGGTAGACGGCGGCCGAGTAGGCTTTGGTTGAGGCACCGGAGAATCCGACTAATCATTTGTCGGTGACATCGGCTGTGGTTCCGAGCCAGCGTGGTAACTTAAGTTGTTCCAGATCTGGGGCTTCTGAGCAGAGCCGCTCCCATTTTTGGGTGAGTTCAGTTGAGGCTGGGTCATCCCAATCACCTCCCTGTAACTGTAGGCCCTGTAGCAGTAGTTTTGCTCGTACCACATAGGGCGAGAACCAGCCGAGTGGGTCAAAGAGTCTCCCGATGTGAGATGCCATTGTACGCCTTGTCAGGGTGCCAGCTGACGGTGGCTTTGTGTGCACTCGGAAAGAGTCAGATTTGGGTGACCAAGAGATGCCAAGAATCTTGTGTTCGATTGGCTCCTCTGGCTTCATTTCCAGCCCAGGTTTGGAAACACTATCCTCTGGGAGGAGCGATGGATCGGTGGATGTCCATTTGCTCAGATTGAATCCGCCCTTCCTCAGTATACCGATGACTTGATTGCGTATGCGCAGGAGTTCGGTTTTATTGTCATGGCCAAGTAAGACATCGTCGACGTACGTCATCTTTGTAAGTGGTGTCACGGCCAGTGGGAATTCATCCTGGTGGTCGTGTACCAGCTGGTGTATTGCTCGTATCGCGAGATACGGGGCAGGCTTGGTGCCATACGTCACGGTGTTCAGGGCGAATGCGCTCATGTGGGCGTCGCCAGGTCTACGCCAAAGGATACATTGAAGATGGCGGTCGTCTTCATGGACGAGTATTTGCCTAAACATTTTTTCCACGTCGGCGGTCATGGCATGGCGGTAGGTGCGCCAGTTGATTAATGCTGCGGAGATCTCTGTCTGGAGCTTAGGTCCAGCACAAAGGACGTCGTTCAGTGACTCGCCGCTGGAGGTGGGGCAAGAGGCGTTGAAGACAACACGTATCTTCTGGTCTTCTTCTCGGAAGACGGCGTGGTGAGGCAAATAGACTCGTTTAATGTATCGCGGGTCATCATCGTGTATCTCAGTCATATGGCCTAAGGCTTCGTATTCAGCTAAGAAGCTATGATACTTCTCTTCTAACACTTTATTGCGCGTGAATCGCCTCTCCATGCGTTCCCATGACGCCAATGCGATGTGAGCTGATTCGCCAAGGAGTGACTCGTCCTTGCCAGGTTCGAACGGCAACCGCATGATGTATCGCCCTGTTTCATCTCGCGTGATGGTATTCGTCACGTACTCTTCGCACTTCTCCTCGGAGGGTGTGAGTCTTGAAACGCTTGGCACCTCCTCTGTAGTCCAGGAGCGATGGAGGACTTCAGTGAGACTGAGAGTACCATGTTGAACGGTTATCATGGCGCGGTTAGAGGCGTTGCCAATGGGTCCGGATAACACCCAGCTAAATCGAGTTCGCTGTGCGATGAGGGATGAGCCTTGCAGGCGTATCATTCCTTCCTCCAGGACTTGCCCGTAGGAATCAACCCCTGTAAGGAGTTCTATTTTTTCATTGTCAGTTGGCGAGGGATCAGCTATCGGTAGACCTTTCAATTCAGGAAGTAGTTCATCTTTGCCCTGGGAGGTTGGTAGGCTGTGATGTTCGGCAGCACATAGGCAGATAGCTGGATAGGCTTTCCTTCGGCGTACAGGCTTCGTGCCGTGAGGTGGGTTGAGTGTCTGACACGCCCAGCGGCTGTTGCGCCTATGCCAGAGACTGGAATGTCTATTCTTCTTCGTGGCAGGCGGAGATCCTGCGCGAGGTGTTCGCTCACGAAGGTGGCTTCAGAGCCTGGATCCAGAATGCGTGCCGTGGCCAACAGTATGTGTTGGTTGCTGGCAATGCCGACATGGGCGTTGAGAGGTGGAGCGTCGTCAGTGATTTCGGCTTGTGAAGGTGTGGTTGTGTCCTTCTTGTCAAAGAGGAGCATCGAGTGATGACGTCGCTTACAGTGTTTGCAGCTGAATCTGCTGCGACATTGATCAGTGTTATGTCCTTTCGCCAAGCAGTTGGAACAAAGCTTGTGCTCAGTGCGAATCTTAAAGCGATCCTGTACGGATAGGGCTACAATCTGTTTGCACTGATGTATAGCGTGAGCTTCGCTGCACACAGGACATGTCATTTCTCGAATGGTCACTGACGCGTTGTGTGACCGTAGGTGTCGATTCTTGTTGGGTTTGTCGTGGGAGGTAGAGTTCGTGGGCGTACCCAACGACATTGCTTCTAGGACTCGGATCTCCTTGCCCAGGAATCGATCTAGGTGTTTCCATTCTAGGTATTTGCTACTGGTTGACAAGGAGTTCTCCTACTTTCTTTTTAGGCTGGTATCAAATTTTTGTGACAAGGTGTGTATCAGCAGTGCGTCCCATTTGTCTGTGGGAACGCCTTCTCCTTTGAGCGCCGTGAGCGTCACTGAACATGTGTCTCTGAAGGTGCGCATTTTTGCGAGATCATCGGTCAGCTTGTTCAGTAGTGCTGAAATAAGGACGCGTTTGTTGTCATATCTGCTTGTCAGTAGTCCCCATGCGATAGCGTAGTTGGAGGCTGACACTGAGATAGTGCTAAGCAGGTGGGCGGCTTCATCCTTTACCTGCGACTTGAGATAGAGTAATTTCATGACGTCTGGTACGTCGGTGTTTTGTCCAACTGCCGCTTGGTATTGGTCCCGGAAGTTAGGCCAATCCGAATAGCTGCCACTAAACTCTGGGAGAGCAGTGGTGGCAGTTTCACCGGTGCCGCCGCATTTGTCACTGCCTCTGGTTCTTCAATGAACGTGGAGTGACGTGGCATTGAATGCATGATCGATGTTTGCTCTGGTGGGAGCTTGCCGATGGCGCGTTCGTCAGAAAACATCGCAAAGCGCCGTCTGGCGATCGTGTACACAAAAGTCGGTCCGGGAGGTGCTGCCATCGCGCGCTCGGTGCATGAAGCACGCTTCGGTGTGGCGCGAAGCAGCCGAAAATTCAAAATCCCAAACACTATCGATAGCGAATTTTTCGCAAATCGTTTTTACAACCCATTTTCTGAAACGCTGGAAAATTATTATAATATGAATACATTAAAATAATTAATGAAAATTTGAAAAAAATAATGATACAACTATTGTTGTGTTTTCTTTTGTTTTTTTTTCGTTATGATGAAAAATTGTAATCAAAAACTTTTTGATACTGCTCCTTATTGCGTCGCACCGGCGAATGCAAGTTTAATGAAATCACTATGTCATCCCATTGGTTTTCGTAACCATAATTGCCCGTTCATTGCAATACAGTCTCGTCAACAGAATCGGTTTCTCTTCTATTCGTTCGAACAATAAAATTTTGTGGATTTATTTCATTTTACAACTTTCTTCGAAATCTTTGTTAAACAAAAATTACTTGTTCAAACGTTGTTATATGAATTCATATTTGGTGACAGGGTTAGTAAATTGACGCGGACACGAGAGTAAAAATGTACTCGATTTATTTAACTAACAAGAAAACAATGATACAAAATAAAAAAGTACCGAAAAATGGCCAAGTCCAACTATCAATGCCTGATAGGAGCGCGTTGCTCGTTCGAGGACTGGCCGGTCAGAAAAATCCAAAAGAAGTGAGTGAACTCGGAAAAACATTTTCCGAATTCACTACAAAAGACCCGTTCCGGTGATATTAATGAGATTAGAAAATACGTAGTTCTGAATTTACGTCTGCTCGGTTTTTCCATTTTTACGATATTAGCCCTTTGTCAAGAGATTAAAAAAATGTTGGAAACAATTGGCCGAATAAAAGAAGGTTTTACCACGCGGAAAAAACCCGAGCAGAAGAAAATTCCCGAACAGCTGTGTACACACCAAAAAATCTAAAAGTATATCGGGGAAAATACGCGATCATAAATTAACCGAAAACAAATAATGAAATAGAAATGTGACAATTGTTTAATAATAAAAGATTATTTAAACAATCGCCACACATATGTCAGGATTTGTATCACTTGGTTACTGAAGTTATTAAAAAAAAATTCTGTATTGAAAATGAAACAAAATTTTGTGTTTTGATTTGATAACCGTTTTTGTAGAAATATAAATCCATAAGTGAATAAACGCCGTAAATAAAGTTTATAAAAATAATAATAATGAAATATTACTAAGTTTTTTATAGCATTGACAATAAATCTATACTTAATTTTCTATTGCTATTGTCAGATGAACAGCAAAATTGTAGCAATTTATTTTGTAAGATGTCGTCTAATGTAAATAAAATCGCTGGATGATTTTCCACTCTAATGTGTTCTGCAATGTAATACCACCCCCCAAATTGCTTTTACAAGACACTAGATGTCTTAAGAATACGAACTATAAAAACATATCTTGTCAATTTGCCTCAATTTACAGGCATGACGTGCCTGTAATTAACAATGGATAATGACAATATACTAGATCGTAAGTATAAAATAAAAATAAATAAATAAAAATAAAAATAAAAAATATAAATATAAATATAAAAACTGTATAGTAAAACAATATAAATGTAAGCCGTGATATTGAAAATTTCGGATATGATGTTTGTTAAATAAATGGCATTTTTGATTTCTGTCTTTTTTTTATAAAAAATTCTTTTGTAAAATAAATTTGCAAAAAAGAAGAAAGAAGCAATAGCAGAAATGATCTATTTGTTTTTTTTTCTGAAAAAGCGGGCTCTGAAAGAAAAAATTATAATTTATTTATTTTGATTTGGAATTAAATTCGATCAAGAAAGTGAAAATTTTGTTTCACTGCATGAAAACACTCCCTGCGCGGGGAGCTCCTAAATTCTGGATATCCTCCCCCCTTGAGTAATAACGCACTTACAAACCGGATTTGCTTACTTCGTATAATTTTGTTTATACCCTTTCATTTAATTTTGGTTCTCTCGTTACTTAATTTTTGGTTTTCATTGTGAAAAATAAAGAAATGGATCGTTGAATACAAATCGGATACCCCCCTCCTTTTTTTTGAGTAATAAAATGTTGGTAAAATTAATAAAGTTTGTCGCGCTGAGTAAATTGTTAACCGATGTTGCGAGTGCTGAAAAATAAAATGGTTTATTTTTGTTGCGAATAAAAAATTGCGAAGATCCCGTTATCCCCGCTTACAATTATTGCTCGGTTCAGTATTGGTATATTTTTGCGCTTATCATTGCGTGCATGATCGTTGTGAATTTTACTCGCTTTTGACTGATATTTTTATTTTCCCCGAAATGATGTTATTGACATTGGAAATATAATCGAGTTCGAACCGCCCACTGTATAATTTTTGTTTTGGGCATTATTGCATTTGTTGTTAAACTTAAATTCTCACTGTGAAATTGCTGGTGTGAATCGCACTCATTTTTCTTTTGTTTATGTATTCTGCACTGGAATGTAGTATGCTATATTTTGTTCTTAAATGAAGGATCCGTGTGGTTTTACTGTGGATGGACTCAAGTGCAACCATTAACCCTTTTCTTGATAAAATTGGAATATTCATAGTTATAATTTCTGCACATTTGTAATTGAGTCCATCCATGGGTTTCCCCGCGCATTTAGCGCAAAATTCTCTGTTCCACTTATTTGTTGAACCATCCTTTTTTAAACAAACTATCGCCTTTCTAGAAAATAATTAACGTCTATCTTGCTTTGCATAATACTATACTTAACTGGTAAAATTTTAAAGCTCATCTTTGTTTTTGCTGGTAAAAATTTTTGCTAAATGTCTGCACTCTCCTTTTTCTTTTGTGGTTTTTCAGCTATTCTTGATTATAAAACTTATATTAAAATCAAGCCAAAATACAGTCCACCGCTAAAGTCCTGTACACAAGGTAAGGAGGAGATTTTGCTATTGATACTAACCCCCCAAAATAACGCTAAATAATTAAACAAGGTCCCTCTCGCCGGATCTCCTCCGAAAAACGCAAAAGTACAAGAATACGGAGAACAAAAAATATTTGGATGCATAAATTTCATTGAGAAAAGTTTTTGTGAACCATTTGAAATGTCGAACGACAAAAAGGTTGTCCGCTACATGGCAGAAGCCACATTGATTGTGGGGAATATTGAAAGATTAATGAGTGGTACTCAAAGTCGAGGAGTCGACAGCCTTACCTCAAAAATAGGCTTCGCACACTTAACGAGTATTGGGATAGAGCGAATCAGTTGAATACGGAGATCATTTTAGCTGTACCTGCCCATGAGCAATCACAATATGATTATTTTTCTTTAAATGTTTTCCAAACCATACAGGCAAATTTTGAAAAGGTTGAGGAATACCTCACGTCACATATGAACCAGGTGCATGTCTCAGTTTATGAGCAACCCAACCCACACGAACGAAAATATAAGTCGAAATATATGTGGATTTTATATTTTTTTTATATTTAATTTATATATTTTTATATTTTATTTATAT
>JAQQRF010002109.1:0-15437 GCA_030523145.1 Trissolcus brochymenae | reverse complement strand
CGTTTGCATATTTTTGACACATTAAAGTTTTTTTTTTCGTGATTAACTAATTGTGATTGGATATTTCTTCATGTAATTTCCTTAAAAACATGACTTTTCGAACATGCTAATAGCGCATGGTGAATATCATTATAACATTTGCACATGACAATTGATTGATATTTCGTTTCTTTCAATGCTTTCGAAAAGGTTGCTTTAAAGTTACAAAAATCACATTTCATTACATTGATGTCTGATTTCTATGCCTAAAACTTTTTTTTAAATATTTTTGATGAAAAATAGATATAGATTCTCATTTTCATTCAGGTCCAAACGATCAAGCGAGTGGATTAATAAATTGGCGCAACGTAAATATCTGCATAAAAAATGAAAGCAATAAGAAAAAGTGTTGCGTAAGCTGGTAGCTTACAATCAACATTGCCTTGTTACTGGCGATACTTCTATTTTAAGGTCAAAAAACAAATTTCAAAAAAGGTAGAAAAAAAATTAAAAATTGAAAAAAAATCAAGAAATAAGGAAAATTGTTAATTAACTACAATATTTATTATGATCTATCTATATATTAAAACCAAGTTTCGGACATCATCGAAAATTTTTGTTGGTATGCAGTATACGTGCAGCATAATTTGTATATATTCGTTTGTCTTTGATTATTTTTGCATATATACAGCATACTGAAAATGTCTATATTTTAAGAACATATTAACTTTAAAAAAAAACCTACACTGAAAAAAAGTTTGAAAAAAAGAAAGAAGAATAAAGCAGACATGATGAAAAAAGAAAATAAAGAGAAAGTAAGGGTAAAAATATAAAATAAAGAACGTAAAGTCTAAACGATGATAAAAGGCGAATATTTTAAAAAAAGAATGAAGAAAGGGAAGAAATAGAACAAGAATAAAAAATAGGGATTCCAAAGAATAAAACAGGAGAAAAAAAGCAAAGGAACAAGGAAAAATAAAGATTACAAAAAGAAATATGCAGAGAAAAAAAATTTAAAAATTGAGAAAAAAGGATAAATGAAGAGAAAAGAAGAAATTTGTGAGTTGAAAAGTGAAAAAATTTTGAATAGTTGTGAAAGTGTAAATAAACTTATCAGGAAACTTTTTTCAATGTCTTATATATAGGTCTTAATAACAGGCAAAGATCTAAAACGAAAAAATTAAAAATATTTATAATAAAAAACGTATAATTTATGAAAGTTTGGACAAAATATACTAACAAAATTTTGTATTAGAAAAACGTCAGCTTCCTTATCTACGCGCACATTTTTATCTAAATTATGTTTTGTGCGTTAGTCTGTAGGACTATAGTTTTCAACAACCTCAAAGATCGGCTATAACGCTCCAAGTACAACTGTTACAACTGTAACTCACGAAAAGCAGGACGTGACGAGTTGCGGACACCAAAAATCAAGCCGAGGAGACCAGATTAAACTTGTCTCTTAATGGAGCTGATCGAAACCTGACCTTTTTGGTGCTTGTTCTCTTTCGACATCTGTATACAAAATAGTATATTTACGTTTAGCTTTTTCGTGTATTAGCAACCGCATACTCAGCTGAAAACACGAGTGTACAGTAATCGTTTTTATTAAAATGCAACGTAGGTATTTTCAACAAGGCAGGTGTTTTTTCGGAAAATTTTGACAAGCTATATAGTTGGCCTGACAAGAGATTATAGTAAACTGAAAAAACAAAACGGAAAGCTGTCAATACATAACTAAAAACTCACATCATATTCTGTCGAAAGTTGTAAAAAAAAACGAACATCTCATGGGCTCACTTCAGTTAATGAACGAAATTTTATTCGAAGAAAGAGAAATCGAAAATAAGCCACTGTGGTACTAAGAAATCTCTTCAAAAAAATTCAAGTTAAAATGGACTTGAAAAAATACTTTCTATGATTAAAATTGCTCAAGCAATTGCATTTCAAAAACTAATTATATTTTAAAACAATTTTTTTTTTTTTTTCGAAAAAGTTTGAAAACAGAAATTATTATTACTCGACACAAAATTTCTGTAAAATGTATGAAAGTCTTGTGATGTCGAGAAAAGACGTGATGAAAGAATTTGTTGAACTGCCAAAATCACAAAGTCAGTTATTTTTAGTTTAGAATGTTTTTGAATAGGACAATCGTTTTTACATTTTCAAAATACCTTACACTATCACTATCACTTATCACACTTATCACCCTTTTATTTGAGCGTAGGTATCTTCAAGTTGTCTACTACAGCATAAGTTAATTTTAAATTTTTCATATGTACCAAATTTACTTGTGTGTATCTAAAGCTGCTAGGTTTGCATTCAGGAGCCCAGGGATTCAATCCCAACAGCCGACCACTTTGTCTAGGTTTTCGTAGTTTTTCGAATGTTAAGGTAAATGTCGAAGTAAGGTGTTTGAAACCTATCTACGATTCGCAATACTTACATACTCTCTAAATCAGGCAAAAACACTCGTATGACGAAAATAAAAATCCGTCGCAGGAAGTAACGGGACATTTTTTTGGTATACACAGAAAACATGGAAATAATGTAATCGAAATGAATTAATTGCAATAATTTATGTTCTGAATAATCAACACAAAGGATTTCTAAGAATTTTTTCAAACTCCTCAGTAATCGAAATAAATAAATGTTATTCGCGTAAATCAAGTTAGTTCTGTAGAAGACAATGTGTTTTAAACATCAAAAATGTTATAAATTCGTTTATAAGTTTCATGATAAAAAATCATAAACGTAACTTGTTTTTCTTTCTTTTTACAAGGTTTTATTTGTTTAAACTATCCTCTAAATAATTGAAATACACATTCAGAGTTTTATTAATGCAGCAAAAAATAATAAAACATTTTACAATCGGTAAAAAAACAGAATTTTTCAGAAATTATTTTATTGAGACCTGCAACAGAAGTCACTATTTCGAGTAAAAGAGTCTAGTTCACCATGTAAAAGGCGTAGTCCAATTTTTCAAATTTTAATAGTTATAGGAAAATTTTAGTTGTTGATTTTTTAACGTGACAACGTCTTATAAATAATTTATAGTGTGCAGCACTTGCCAAAATAGGGACCCTACTGGCTACGCTAAACGTGACGCTATTGCGTGACGTTTTCACGTTACGATCACTTGAATACCGATGGATTGCCGTATCAATACCGGAGCAATATTAATGAAAACACGAAAACGAAAAAACGACAACGAAAAAAGGACATCATTAAACGTTATTCAAAATTAGAGTCTAAAAAGAGATATAACGTAAATTTTTAAGAAATTCAAAAAGCTTTATGTAGGGATGAAAGAAGGTTGATAGCAAATTAAAATATTTCCTATAAATTAAATAGACAATTGTTATTTCGCGAAATAACAAAGGTTCATTTACGTAAATAAAAAGAATGGAATCAATACATAAATACGTATGCTCTTCTTTTATGTTTGGCTGACGTTGTAACGGTCAAGCATCACGCATAAACAAAAATTTATCCTGTATATGTACTTTTGATTTTACTTGTGAAAAAATTTGAATTATTTTATAAGAAGAAAAATACTTAGTTGCTGCAAAAAATGTATTTAACAATTTAAAATATAATTTTTAAATAAGTCTTCGATGAGATTGTTTGGTTTCGTAGTTTTATTAACTATTTGTATATACGCGTATACGTGTATACGTTTCTCACATATTAATGTAAGAAAATGTTACTGTCAGCAATTCATATGAAATTAACAATTGTTATCTCAATTTTTTTAATATCCATGTTTGATACATAAGAATATTGTAAAATTTCCCTAAAAATAAATGAAAATTAGTATAAATCAAAAAACAAAAGATCTGACATAGTCATTGATCTTACCTGTCGTTGAACGTACATCATCGTGTAAAAATCAATAAAATGGGAGCCCATACAAAGGTGTATAGTCGAAATAACAAATGAAATGTCAAAACGGACAGTAACGAGTAGGGACCGAATCTGAATTCGAAATCTGAATTTTCTTCTTTAAATGTACTTGTTTTATTAGTACATTTTTAATTGATATACGAAAAATAATGATAAAAAATATCCGTCAGGTGGCGAATGAATTTTTTTTCCGTAATTAAATAAATAAAATATTATTATTTATTTAGCACTGCAGACCGTGATAACTATGCTCGAGCCAATTGAATTTTGAGACCTTTTTTTCTGAAGATAATTCTGAAGGCCTGAAAAAGGACAGAGGCCCATTTAAAAAATATTTAGCTAATAAAATTATTGGTTAGAAATTTTTGTTTCATCGAAATTGCTGAATAAGGTAAAGGAGAACAAAAGCCAACAAAGGTAAGTCTTGAACGGTCAGATTCATGCGTTTCTTTGCATGAGTGTAACTAAAAAAGTATACGTTTAATATTTATAATAAAATATACCTTGGATTGTTCAATATTCTAAAAAATGTTTTAAAACGTTGAAACATTGATTTTGTTCATAAACAATGAAATGTCAATTAGTTTATTAAAACTCCTTTTTTTAAAGTGGTTTGCTGTTGCCACGATATCTCCGCGAGTTTTCAATGAAAATCAAAATTTTCAAGTAGAGAATGTTGGGGGAGAATAAATTTAGTTGATAAAATAATGTTTTTGCGTATTTTTATTATTTATACAAAATGGCTATGAAACGGTAGGGGTTCATGATGTCCAAACCATAAAGTCCAAAGGCTGCAAAGTCCAAAAGCATTATAATCCAAAATGAAAATTTTTTTTTCTCCGCAAAGTCCAAAAATCTGTCCCGCGTTTCACATTGGAAATTTAAAAAAAAAAGTTTGCAACTATCATTCGTTGAACTGTCATCCCAACCTCCAAAGTGACAGTTCGGCAACAAACAGTTTCGCTTTAAAATGTCCGTCTACGAAATCATTGAACTCATACCCACAAACCGTAAAGGATTCTTTTTAAATGTTGAGAACTACCTCTACAAACGTTCGCATGAAAGTGGAGGGCGGGTTTATTGGAAATGCCGGACCGACAATTGTGCAGCTCGAGCCATCCCTAAATCGCACGGTGGCATCATCACTGTCTTGGCCGGTCCCGAAGAAAGTCCGGACGAGCTGCATGGGCCACTTCCAGACGAGGCAGACGCGATCAAAAAACTAGATTCCATTAAACGTAAGGCCACTGATCACCCCGAAGCCCCCCCTGCGCAGTTGTGGTTATGTCTGACTTCGAGTTAGCCATTATTAGAGCTGCAAAAAATGTGATTGGAGTGACAATTCGAGCTTGTCTTTTCCACTTGGCTCAGTCAGTGTTCAGACACGTTGTGTGTGAAGGACTGAAGACAGGGTACTCCAAAAATGAAGATGTCAGAAATGCTACCCACATGCTGTGTGCTCTTGCTTTCGTCCCAGTAGATGACGTCCCGAAGAGCTTTAATATTTTGAAAAAAAAACGTTCCCCCAATAATGAAAGACGTTGTCAAATATTTTGAGGTGAATAGTTAGTTTACTTCCTTAACTTCTTCTCTCATTCTTTTATCAATTACACCTTCACTGTATTTCGTACAGATTACTTACATCCGCGGTGCTCTAAGCAAACGCAGAGAATCCAAGTCCTCCCCCTGATATGAACCGGAATTATGGAACCAGTAGAATGTGGTGCTCCAAAGGTTGCAACGAACTAATAATCTATCGGAGGGATGGCATAACCGATTCCAGACTGTCTATGGGAGGTCTCATCCATCAGTTTTTGCATTCCTCGTTGAATTGCAGAAGGAGCAAAGCGACACGGAGGTCATGTTTACACAGCTGGAAATGGGGCAGCCAATTCGAAAACGGAGAAACAGGCAGTTAGATACAAATGAGGAACGCATTTACAACGTCGTGAACACATACGACGATTATTGTCCACACGATATCTTGAAGTATCTGAGAACCCTGGTACATTACATAAATATGTGACGGCGGGTAATGTTGTGTTGGTTTCTGTTTCGTGGCGGTTTTGGTGGGGGTTTCGCCCCCCGTATTAAAAATTCTCATGAATGTTTTTATACTTTACCTAATAAATTATTACTCAGATGATTTTGGACTATGTAGTCATTGGATTGTAAAAATTTTGGACTATATGCTTTTTGGACTTTGCGGTTCGGACTTTACGGCTTAAACTTTATGTTTTGAGCATCACGACCTACAACCCTATGAAACATGAAGAAATGGCTATTTTCGGTGAAAAAAAAAACATCTTTTTTTTATGAATAAACAAACAAATAATTTTTACAAATCTTTCTTTTATCAATTATATATATATTTAAGCTACAAGCACAAAAACTTTCGAATGAATCGGTTGAGTAGATCTGGAGATATCGTGGCAATTGCAAACGACTTGCGGTTGTTGAAAGGTGTATTAAAACACCTTTTTAAAATAAAGATTTGTAAATATTATTTGTTTGTTTATTCATAAAAATAATAAAAAGATGTTTTTTTCACCAAAAATAGCCATTTCTTCATGTTTCATAGCGTCATTTCGTTTAAATAATAAAAATAGGAAAAACATTTTTTTTATCAACTAAATTTATTCTCCCCCCACACTCTCTACTTGAAAATTTTGATTTTCATTGAAAACTCGCGGAGATATCGTGGCAACCGTAAACCACTTTAAAAAAAGGTGTTTTAATAAACTAATTAACAATTGTATATTTTATTATAAATATTAAACGTATACTTTTTTAGTTACACTCATGCAAAGAAACGCATGAATCTGACCGTTCTATATGTATATTCCCCCTTAAATTATTGTCATATTTTGGTCTTTCACACGAATACACTCAAGCCATACCCTCTGCCATCTTGAAATTCAACTGTCGTTCTGCTGCTGTTCGTATCGCTTCCGCTATTTTTGTGTCATTTCTTGTAAAGTAACAAGTGTCAACCGGGTTTTCGCCATCTGACGCCCCTATTTTCGATTAGTCAGGCTTTTCTATTGTTTTGGGCGAAAGTCATTTTTAAAGAAGATTGAATTTTTGTTTCCGTTCATAGAATAAGAGCATTACCTTACGTAGAAAGTCGCACCTTCTACTCGAGTCATTTTTGAGTCGACTTTGGCCCTCAAGATCACGTTGTTTCGCGTTCAAAGGCGGACAATTCAGTACTTGGCGTCGGCACTTACGATGGCAATCTTAGGGTGAATCGACGGAAAATTAAGGCAAACTGATGACAGGCAAAATGACAGAAGATAGCGGGCAAAATAGGCGGGTAGCAATACCATTCAAGACTGTCAACGGAACCACCAGATTAATAATTTAAATGACGCACGTAACAAACGAACGCTTTCGAATGGCAGAAAGCTATTTCAATGTATTGACAGCCTTATCGATACAGTGCTCTGCGGACCCATTAAAAAAGAATTGCTTATTTTTTCTAAACAATAAATTACAGAGCGATTATTAAATAAATATTTAAATGAGAATCGTTTGAGCGACCAAGTTATACCTGCTATAATTTAGTTGAAATTTGTTGTTTAATGCAATATCAACGGGTGAACGTTTTCAGTTTTTCATTATTTTAATTCTTAGTTTCTTTCGATTTTTTTCCAAAATATATGATGAAATAAGAGAACACAAATACGTTTCTATTTTCAAATAACATGAACAAATAAATTCGTTTGTTTTCATTTCTATTTCTTGTTTAAAAAGTTATAAATTACTTAAAAATTTATAATCTATTACGTGCCACTGTTATGTATACGAACCATGAAAGTTGTCTATTATTTTAATCATAAATTATACTCAATAAAAACATGTGATAATTGATCATTTAGAAATAGATAAAATAAGACGAAATATTGATAGATTGCTTTTGTTATCATATTCTTATACAAAAATGATCTCGTAATATAAAAGACAAAAATTTACAAAACGCCTGACAGGTACTGGATATTTATAGTAATTCAGTGATCAAAATTGAATGAAGAAAAAAAATATCTTCGAGAAATCAAAAGAATGTGTATAATAGATTTTCTTTAGAAATTCCATTAAAGTAATATAAATTTATCAAATTTTTTGTTATTTTAATTTCATTTCAACAAGTGCGATCGGTCTGCTTCGCGTTTACTTGAGCCTTGCACGAGCCCGGCGATGCACGGACACGCGCGCAGCAAAACTGATGCCATGCTGGTGTTCAGTCACTGCCTCCAGAGTCGCCACAAACAGAGTGTCCCGTTTTATTGGATGCCATAAAGATATGATTGTGCAAACTCCGAGTCGCGGATGTGGCTTGTACCGCGCGGCTGCAGTTGATTTCATGCAAATCAGTTAGCCCCGATCTCGAGACCTGCGAGTAATTGCGAGTAATATCCACCGATGACGTAAGGACCTGACATTCCTGACCAGTGACTGCTAACGTAGAGTATCTCTTCCCAACGTTTTTCGGCAGAGTCTCAGGGAGTGACGTACCTGCGTACCTAGAGTCAAAAGAGCCTGCTGGGGTTCTCAGAATAAGTACGGCGGACCTAATAGTTATCTTAAGGTAAGTGGAAGAAGCAACAAAAAGAACGAAAGTTACATCTGGGTGGACTGCCTACCAACCCAGAAATAATTGTTTCTAAATTGCCTAGATCGATTCGTCGTACAGGCCGGGTATCTGTCTAACGCTCTAAGTTGCAGTTGAATTGGTCGATTAGTTCGACTGCTCATCAAACGATTGCTAATCGAGTGTCTTACGACTCGGTAGCTTGACAGATAACTACCGGGGCGATCGGATCACCATATGAGATTTGTTAAACCAGAATAGCGCTCTTATTAGGACGGTTCAATCTATGATTAGAGAAATCTGCAGATTATGGGACGTTTAGAGCGTTAGTCCTGGGGTCTGCCTCTCTGATCAATGGGATCATCATTGAACGTAGTACTAATATCAAACACACTGCGTGGTTTTAATGACTTGACATGTTGGATTGTCAACGCCATCATGGGACCACTATATTGCACTATCGTACAATATCGACGGACGTGGTTCAATATCCTCTTTGTGTAATTACAGGGTAACATCTGATACCATACGGTATCATCAAAGAACTCTGGAAACAGTCCTGAAGAAACTCCTCTAAGGAAGCAAACACCCGGGAGTACTTTACGAACTTGATAGAGTGTGAGACACTTGAACACATTATCCATGGTTTTCCATTGCGAAGCGTTTCAGTACGAGAAATGATAAGCGAATTAAGAAGTACAGGCTAGAAATGGCTCCTTCCAAATAACACCCTCATCTCGAAACGGTGTTTTCCTTCTTTTAAATGGTTTAGGCTGTGCTAAAGACACCTCTCGATGTCGTTAATGTGGAGGGAAATTTGGAGCAAGTCAAAGCAATTAATGAATGAAATTGTCATTCCTTGAGTCGAATAAAAACTAGACAGTTCATTTTAAATTACCGAGCGAAACACACTTTTTTTCACGCGCTTTTGAAATTGAACGTTCCTTAAAAAATTACTGTGTGAAATGAAGTGCATGAATTTTTTAACTAGTGCGGATCTCTACTTAAGAAGTCAAATATAATTCGACTTCTCTTGTCAACTGACAAATTTTAACGATAAATGGCAGTGTTCAATGCTAACTAGGAAAAAATCATGACATTCGTAGCAAGCATAAAAAAATGTAAATAAATTAACTGAAGACGCGGCCAACCAAGAGAAAATATTAAAACGAATTCAGGATGAAAATGCAGCCTTAAAAAGGAAAATACTAGCATTACTTATTCAAAAAATGAAATTTTCTTGTCATCATCATGAGAGCTTCAAAATTAGATATTCTAATCGTAGGAGTAGACTTGATTTATCGTACGAAAACAAGAAAACTAATTATCGTGCGTCGCAAGATTAGAGCCTTATTGTAAGGGTTGCAAAACAACAACACCTGACAGGCCGAAGCAGTGGTTTGAATGTGATTAAAAATTTCAATATATATACAAACGACTTTCTTTTTCCTCAAAGCCGAAGTTATTATATGAGGCTAAAAAAATTTAAAAACAATTTGCAATAAAATTTGTGTGGCGTAAAGAAAAAAATTTTCTGAAACGTGATGAGGCTGACTCAGTCTGCTGGATAGGATCTCTTAGCGAAATAGATGAACTCCGCAACTATCTACAAGTAGTCCAGCAACAACGCGAGAAATTATCAATACCGAACAACCCTGTAGCACAGCAGTGACTCGCGAAGAGCAATGAACGACAAAGTGCAACTATGCATTTTTGGGTTTCATGAACCAAGCCACCACCGCGAATTAGCTGACACCACATAGCAACCAATTAATATATAAACACCTATGTTACCCATAATCATCGCTCAGTCTTGGAGTAGCATCTGACTGTCTTTAAATTGTTCAGCAACGTGTCCGAACAACAGACTCGATCATCCTTAAATTGTTTGACGAGCTGTTGTGCACAAGACAAGTCGCGTTTGAACTTAGTCTCATCATCATTTATACGCCTCTTACGCGTACGAACTTAGTCTCTGCTCCGTGCAACGGACTTAGACTAATTCGATATTTAATTGTTATTATGAATTCTCAGTAGAGTCCATACTTAGTCGAGACGTCTCTCGACTCGCGACCGCGATTTCTGTAAAGGATCGACACGTCTAAAATAAACCTATTCTTAAATTCTAAATAAATCATTGTGACTCTACCCAACAACCTCAGTGCGTGGTGTACTTTCGTAAAGAAGGGACATCACAATATGAAAGATAATAATCTACCTATATTTAAAAAAATTTTTTTAATAAATAAAACAAAGGAAATAAAACAGCTTCAAAGAAAGAGAAAAAAGAGAAACTAAATGAAGCGATGAATAAGAAAAAATAAAGGTAAATGATAAATAAAAAGAAACAAGGAAAAGCAGCAAGGGTAAAGAAGGATAAAGAAGGAGATACGAGGGTAAAAAAAGAGATAAGAAAAAAAACACGAATTAAAAAAAATGATAATCCACCTATATTAAAAAATTTTTCAAAAATAATATAATGAAATATGATATTATTAAAAAGGAAAAAAAGAGAAACTAACGAAACGGATAAATGAGGAAAAATGAGTGTAAAAAAGAAAAAAAAGAAGGAAGAATAATAAAGCAGAAAGGATAAAGGAAAAAAATTTGAAAAGTAAGATAGAAAAAAATAGAACAAAAATAAAGAAATGAAAAAAAAGAGATTTTAATAAAAGGGTTGGAAAAAAAAATTAAATAATTTTATAGCGACAATTCATCGTAAAATTTTTTTAAATTAGATTTGAAATTTAATCTCCGATTCTTACTTTATATAGTTAACTTACATAAATAATAAAAAAAAATTAGTAGACCCGTGATGAGCAAGCTTTCAAGTTCGATATTTAATTCACAAATGAGATTTCGATATCTGATGTACAAACGACCAGAGTGAAGCAAGGACAGCTCAGTACCTTTGATTCATGAATCCGCAACTCCGTCCTTATTATGATGCATTCTGCAATTCTTGTTACCCCGTGCCCAGGAAGATGGTTTACCTTAACTGTTTAAACTTTAACTGTAAAAAAAAAAAAAAAAAAAAACGAAAAAAAGGAGCGAGAGGTTAGTCAATTGCCGTAATCATATCAAGGCATCAGATTTCTGGTTACAAGACGTTACTCGACTTGGCTCAGGCTCTTGAGAGCTTTGGTTTACGGTGCTAAGTAATTACCAGATCATTCTTAAGATAGAAAGCCACTCAAATGTAAAGTCAAAAGAACTTTTAATTATAAAATACAAAAGAAATTACTAATTCTATATAACTATTTATAGAATAAATTTTTTTTGCACTTTTTGATGAGAACAAAAAACCCTAGAAATGAATCATTAAAAAAATTATTATTCAAATAATAAGTCGCTTGTGTTATTTGGGTGGTATTCATTGACATTTTACATTTGGCAATGTTGTATTTCTGAATTTGAAATTTGACAAGTTAAAGGAAAGGTTAAATTTTCATAAACAATGGAAGAGAAACCGGCACAAGTGAAACATCTCCGTAAAAAAGGAAATTTTATTAAACAAGACGTCCTAGACAAACAAAAAAAAGCTGAAAATCGACAACTGCAAACTGCTCAAGCAAGGCTTTTTTTTTACTGTGGAGAATAACAATATATTCAATAAACTGTTCATACAGGGTGTCAAAAATCTTCCGAGATGGTCAAATATTTCGCGAAATTCACGACAAACGAGAAAAACGAAAATAAACGTTGTAACGGTAGTGGTACTTTTTCGTGCTAAAAAAAATAGAGCCCACCGACTAGCACGATACAAAAAACAGTGGTCAGGATCGCCAGGTGACTACTACCACATTATCGAACTTATCAAAAAATACTCACAGCTAGCTTGGTGAAGCGGATATTTAACGACTCTCGGAAGTAATAAATCTTATGGATCTCAATACTCAAGGCAACACAAAAAAAAATATAACCGAAATTTTATTTGAACGAATACTCGTTTATTGAACAATTCCAAAATCTCAATCGCAAGGGAAGGCATTTATTTTTCATTCTCGAAATTCATTTCTTAAAAGTTCACATTTATTTTCGAAATGACTCGTAATGTATATCCATCTTACTCAATCAAAACTACAACTAAGTATCAACTTCACAAAAAAAATCAATTATGGAAATTACAGTTTACAAATTCAAAATATGAAAGACATTAAACGAAAAAGAAAATAAAAGGAGCGCAATTATTTCCGACTAGATAATCTCGCTTACAAGTGCAATTCTAATATAATCTGGCAATAACTATAATTTAGGGATTTCTACCCTTCAACAACATAGATTTCACTTCAAGAATTGAAATCACCTGTGAATCACGAACAAATTCTCTCTCGATTGCTCCTTGCATTCACTCGCAAAGGTTATTACTATTAAATCAGAATTTTCTTTCTCATCATATTGTTACCTAACAGCGTATTTACCTATATTTAATTTCAAATTTTAATCAATTATTGATGACTCAAAATCTCACCAAAACAAAACATAAAATTTTCTTTATCAATGAGCGAGAAATTTTTGAAGAAAAGAAACAAAATAAACAACATTTCTATGAAACTGAATTTAAATTTTTAGTCGAATATCGACAATTTTAAATTTCAAAAACAAAAAGGAACTTAAACAAACTTTTGGTCGACTATCGACAATGTTACTTTTTGAATAAAATCTCGGTACTGCAACCAAAAAAAAATTCAACAAAAAATCTCACTACTTCAAGGTCTCAAACGGCAATTACTAAAAATCAGTGGAACCAGGACGCGGGGGCTGTAGCATTAGCTTGGCTGCACCAGATTGCTATGAACTTCCGCGCTCGTTAACACCGGATGACAAACCTTCCTCTCTCCACCACTCTACCGTCTCTCGCTGTTCGTAAAACCTCTCCCCTCGACGTCTGCCAAGGCCGTAGTCACCTTTCGATTCGCCTCAATGTTTCGATCCTCCTAAGGGTTGGACGGGGTTTCCTGGATCCAGGAGCATCAGCATCCTTCCCATCTACCTCCACCATCTACCGGCCATTCAAAACCTCTACATCAAACCCAACCTCGGGCATAACAGCAAAAAGGGGCCAGTACTTGATTCCCAGCGATGCCTCGACTCTGAAGGCGTGGGAGAAGTCGCGCAACCCAAGCCTACAATAACAAGGCTGCGGGACCCACACGGACGAAAATATAAGTAAATATAAAAAAAATTCTATAAAATATAAAATTATATATTTAATTTATATAAAATATATTTTAAATATAATTTGATTTATATTTTCGTCCGTGTGGGGATGTTCCCCAATAACAGCAACTCCAAGATTCCACCTCATATTTTGCCACCAAAAAGTAATTGAGATCCCCCTGGGCCTAATTTCTGCTTTACAAAAATGATATCGACACAAAATAAACAAAATCTCGCATATCGCTACAGAGAATTTCTCTGAAATAAAAAATCTCAATACCAAAAAGTACCGAAAATACAAGTCAAATTTCGCACAATACACACACACTTAGTTATCGAGACAGAGATAATTACAAAAAAAAATGTGAGTCGATACAATAACAATTTTACTGGCAGTAAAAAAAAATTAAATAAACCAAAAAAAACCTTCTTGTAGTCAGGACTCTTCCGTTCCGTCATTTTGGCACCACTAGCATTATTTCAAATGCGTCGCGCAGTCGACCGTTACAAAGTAATAAATATTTTTTGAAGAGCTATCCAACAATAGTTAAGTGGATCCATCACTCCCTCCACCCCCCCCCCACCCACGGGGGTCGGGGCAGTGACAACTTCAAATCCTAAATATAAACCTAAATATAAATTTTTCCTTTCAAATTCGGATTCTCCGCCTCAATAGACAAAATTTTGAGACTTTTTTCCCGATTCTTGGAAAAAAAGAATTATTCCAAAATAATTTTTTTCATGAATCCGAAAGAAAAATAAAGGTCCACTCAAATATCTCGAGAAATACTGACAAATCGGAAAAACGAAAAAAACATGTAACTAATATTCTTTAAAAACCTATCCAACGATATTCAACTTGATCTCCTATCCCCCACCCCCAGAGGTGGGGGCGGGGACAACTTTAAAATCTTGAACGAAAACATGGAATTAAACTAGATGCTCTAACTGTCCTCTATTCTGTTCTTGACAATAGGCAGGTCGATGATAAAATTCTTCAACAGAATTGGTATATTGTGTAGAAAAGTATTGTGAGGGAACTAAATCACATCCATGAACGATTCTTTGATGCAGTTCATTTAAATCAAGATGTGATTTCTAAAAAATTTATCCCTGATATATCTCCATAAAAAAAAGTCAAGAGATTTGGAGATCTAACTGGCCATTTAATTGATCATCTACGACCAATCCATTTATTGGGAAAAAGTGTGCCTAAATAATTGCGAACACTGAGACCAAAATGGGGTGCAAGACAAAGCGTCTTGCTGAAACCATGTTTAGCCAAAATATTTTTTTCAGCAATTTGTTTTATTGCCGGAACAATTTGATTTCAAAGCAAGACTTCGTACATTTTAGCGTTAAGATTACCATCAATAAAAAATAGCGCTATCAACTAATTGTTCAAAATTCCTGCCCAAACATTTAATTTCTGAGAATATTGAGCTTTACTCTCTCTTATCCAAAAAAAATTTGTATATGACCAGTATCTGCAGTTATAATTATCACTTAGTTCAAAAGTAGCTTCGTCAGAGAACACAATGTTGAATGGTAAATCAGGATCACTATCCGAAGCGACGAAAAAAATTTTGTTGATTATTATTCTAATTTCATAATTTTTGCGTGGAGAGCCTCTTTGATTTTAAAGAACCTACTTTTTGTTTGAAAAAAATCATTCTTTTTACTATCTCTACCGCAGCATGTACATACATCATGTACACAAACACCATCCAATCAGTAACACACATTCACACACACACACTCGCGTACACACACACACACAAACACAAACACAAACACACAA
>JAQQRF010002105.1:0-10100 GCA_030523145.1 Trissolcus brochymenae | reverse complement strand
AATCGCGCTCTTCTCAGTTTTTTATAATACCATAATTGCTGCAGTTTTTATTACCTAAGACCCTAACTCCGTGGCAGCAGATTTTATACATCACCTTAATCGTAGAAATCATTGTTTGTTTTCATTTTTAAACCGAAAATCTTGTTGTTGTTGTGCTACGAATTCTCCCATTATTATTGAATGGCGCTCTTCTCCGTATTTTGAAAAATAACAAATATTCTAATTTTTATAAACAAAGTCCCTAACTCCGTGGCAGCAGACCTTACACATCACCTTAAAGTAGGGATTCGTAAAAATTAATATTCTGAATAGCAATTTTAACTTTTTGTTTTGTTTGAAAAAAATTATTCATTTCATTCATATTTTTATAATTTACTTGTAGGTTTCGTTTCATAAAATCACAAAGTTTTACTTGCAATACATCTGATAACTAATATTCAACATTGTCATCACAAATAACTTGTAAGCTTTATTTGCTATACACACAACACATATTTTTCTCACTTTCTATTTTCTTACTTTTCTTTTCTTTCTCACTTCATCGCAATACATTATAATAAACTATCAAGCAAACTGGGTTTATATATTGAGTGATGTCAGTTCAGATAACTTTTAGGTAAAATATGTTAGTGATGCAACGTATCAGAATAACTGCAGAAACAGTATTTTTAAATATTAGGTAAACAGAAAGGATCAAAATTTTACTAGACTGATTGCTAGAAATCACAAAAAAAATTGTTTTTTTTTCTTGTACTGATAATTATTGTTTCTCTATTCCTAAACATTTGTAACATAACCTACATTTTTACTGAACTAATTATAATTTTTCATGCTCATTCATCAAAATTTGCTATAAGTTTCTACCCTAGTAAAAAGAATCATATATTGTCCAATATATTAATTTCAAATCCATATATTGTTCATATATTGACCATATATGGTCAATATATAACGTTAATATATTGTCAATATATTGTCCATATATGAAAATTTTCAATCATATATAATCATTATATTGTAAATATATGACCGATACATTGTCAATATATTATCAATATGTTGTCCATATATAATCCTTTTTACAAGAGTATAATTTTATAACATTACATTTTGATTGATTAATTATAATGTTTGTCAGAATTTTCAACTCCGTGCATGAAAACAAATGTATGTAAAAATAGTACGGCAAATTGTGTGACACTGATTAAGAAAAATGTTCATTTACCTGTTCAAAAAAAGGAACGTTAAAAGAGCAAAAATTTTTTTTTTCGTTGTTTATTTCCAGGTTCAGATCCAAAAACACAGCAGTGTCCTTATCTAGGTCACTACGACGTTGTGTCGATTTGGAAATCAACGTTGAATCGCGGACATGTTCTGGAACGCGCCCGGGGTTCATTCGAAGACAATGTGGCCGAGCTGAGAGAAAGAACGGCGACAACGAGTTCGCCAAAGCACTGTCACCACAGCAGTGTATCCAGGCTCGACATCGGATGCGGAAGTCCCGACAGAATGAAATTCTTGACGACCTCGTGTAAGGACGAGACCTTTTCGGGTGAGTCGCCCAAAGAAATAAGAAATTCGATAACTGCCCTAGTCGAATCAATAAACCGTCGTTTCTGAGAGGAAATTTCACATCCTATACATTACTCTTGATCAATTGGCAAAGCCAATTTCCGGTAATTCGTGAACAAAAGTAAAATCCCTAAATTCATCCAATCAGATTTCACTAAACTCGAAAAAAGAAAAGCCTTAAAAGTTCTACAAATAGAATCACCAAATGTTCATAGCTTTTATAAAACGTTAAAATCACTAAACATTTTAATACAACGGCCGTATTTTGAAAACACGTTAGGTAAAACGTGAGCATGCACGAGGTTTGTTTGTTAAAGGAGGCGCGGCGGTTTCGACAGTTTTGCAACGAGACATCTACATTGGACTTCCATTGGGAGCACGTCTTCCTCTTACATCTTATCGGATTACGTTTCGTACCGTAGAAAGTTATCGCGAGCCACAATAGTTTGTTAGCGACTCAGTTCACGTCGTAGGTTCCTTAACCACGACTCGTAGCGGGGTTGTGAGCTTGTTTGAAAATACTGATATACAAGTTTGATTGGCTCATATCTTTCCCCTTGCAAAATCGCAATTGAATCTACCTGGGTGGAACAAATTATGAATCAAATATAACCAAACTGCACTTGGTAACAAACTTTAGACATGCCGTATATTATGCGAAAATTGCAAACTGTTTTTTATCTTCAGAAAAGAGTAAACAAAATGCTCATCATATTTCTACAATATTTTTGCTGCAACCGAAAGCACCAACCGTCGCTTTTATAGTACATTTTTCTTGTTAATGATAACAAAAAATCACGAATCTTTTATAAAAGTAACTTTCTTTAGGTTAAATTAGTCGACTAACCTGAAGTACAGGTGGCGATTCATTGCTTTCACAACAGACGTCCCAACAATTTTTCAGTGTAGTCATCTTCTCCAAACGAACTCCTGGCTGTTCATTTAGTACACACACTATTCTTTGTAGAGCATCTGACTTTAATCTATGTGACGCGAACACACCTCATTCATTCTTTTAAATAAATCTATTAGTTAATTAATTCGTTAAATATTTATTGTCTCTTTTAACATTTTTAATTTGAACACACTGAAAAAATTGTTCGCTAACTTTTGGTTAATTCAACTAACTAAAACAGTTGGGTAGGAGTTCTACTGACACAGTCAGTAAATGCAACTAAAAATGTCAATATACCTAACTGTATAAACATTTCAAATTGGATTGAATATTTTAGGTTAAGTTTTTCTTCGACAATTTATTCAACTACATTTAATATAATAAAATTAATTTTTAAATTTAATTAGTTTATTTTAATTGATATAAATTACGATGAAATAACAATATAGTATTTTCGTTAAACAGTTTCATTTATAACAGACAATATGTTAATTCAAATATAATTACCCACACGGACGAAAATATAAGTCGAAATATAATTTATATATTTTTATATTTTATTTATATAAGATCTTGCCGTTTTATATTTTAAATATAAAAAAAATTCTATAAAATATAAAATTATATATTTAATTTCTATAAAATATATTTTAAATATAAATATTTAAATATAATATTTTCGTCCGTGTGGGTAACAACTTTTATCTGTTATTTTAACTGATTAATTCCAGTTATAATCCTACCACTATTGAAAATGTCAGTTGTGACCCATGTTTAATTGATTTTCACAGTTCAAAACCTTTTACTACCGTTGTTTTCAGTTATATTAACTAATTTTAATAGTTGATTATTCCAACTGAACAGATTTTGTTTTCAGTGCAATAAGACGTGTCGGTGATGTAACTTTAAAACAGCCGACGGGATTTTACTTTCGTCAAACGACGGTTTATTTCCTGGGAAACATGTATTGCCTACCTAAATTAAAATCAAAGTAGCATTTTGCCCGGAATTATCGTCGGACTATAAGTGTAACATTATCTTGACACGTGAAGCTCCGAGATCGCAAAACCACCCGAAATTCCACTAACTTTGCGTCGCCCTTTGTAATAACTCGTAACTCCGTAAAGCTTGTTGTGAACGTGTTGAATACAAACGGTGCATGATCTGGCACGATCAACTGGTCTCTTGTGTGCAAGCAGTCTCGTGAGGCGTAATCTTTAATCAAAGTGAAGAACGCGTCAAACTTGTACATCCACATGCAAATTTCAACCCTTCACAAATTAACAGGCTACGTAGCTAGATTTGGTCGAGTCATATCAGTTCAAAGGAATGTGATTTTGAACATTCTTATATTGTTTCCCTCTTGATTTATTCGACGTAACAAAATTTATGGGTGACAAGAGCGGTTCAGTACACTGAGAAAATTAAATTGTAACAGTAACAATATTAGTGGTGACGGTCACTATATTTAATGGTAAAAAACGAACATTTAATCATAGTTGTTAAAATTTACAACTCAAATTGTAAAACTATCCTACTTAAACTATAATCAATATATTTCTACGATTTCTGAAGAACTAGAAGGAAGAAAGTAAGTGCCAAAAATACTTTTATTCTTTACGAAATTAAAAAGTTACAACTCGTGCAACTGAAAGTGAACTTTAAAGTAGCTCATCAACCCTACTTTACTCAAAAAATACTCAACAAAGTCATCCATTATTTGTTACTACTTGTTACTTATTATTTTGATACTGAAAGTAAATAAAAAAATGAACGGAAAAGTTTGTAGAAAATCAATGAACACATTTTTTGAAGTTAGCTTTGCAAATTTGTCTGAATCAACATTAGTTCTTATCAATAGCAGATATTATTTTTCTATTTTCACTAAAGGTGTTGTAACGACCCAAATGGTGCAATTTATTTTTCTCAGTGTACAGATCAGAATTTCTTTGGTCCTTCAGCTGTGAAAGAAATTTTGATTTTTTCGTACTATGATTTGGTATAATTGATTTTTGTTTGAGTTTCCTTGAAACAAACTGGATTGTGCAAATCTTTCAGAATATTCGTGTCACGGAACGTGGGTTGAAAATGACACGGCTTACTTAGTAGCAAGCACAGACGCCGGACGATATTGCATCGTTTACAGTGCTTCTGCAATGGCTGGACCCAGTAGTCAACTTTCCGTGACGGGTCATTTAGCCTCTTGTCCGAGAGCATCTCAAACTCGAATGCACGAGTGGCAGGTCAACCTCACGTCATCCGGTAAGCATTTGATTTACAACTTCCAAACTACTACGCGAACTTGTGTCATCATTTTCAAATTTGTAGACCAATTTATGAACAAATAAGAAAGATTCATGTTCGCAAGCAGTTTCCATTTTTAATCAAACTAAATTAATATCCGAGGTATCAGATTGAACAATATTTTTTCAATTCATTCACAAGATGTCAAAGTCTATGGTGAGCTTGAAATTTAGATTTTAATTTATTAAATCGATAAATTATTAATGACCATAAAACACTGAGGAAAATGTTGAATTTTCCAACCAATAACATCATTATTGGTCTTTTAAACACCCCAACTATGAAAATAGTATATTTTGCAACAAGGGAGCAAAATAAGCTTTTACTCCCTAGGGTGCCAATTCACCCTAGGAAGCAGAAAGCTTTTTGCTCTCGTGTTACAAACGATATTTTTTGTCACAAATGCAAGCAAAGCAACAGATTTGCTCCCGAAAAAGAGGGAGTAAAATCAAGTTTTACGCCCAAGACAACGACTTTACTCTTAAGGGAGTAAACGTTCATTTTAAACACTGATAACTTTGTCGGATATGCAGCGCCAACTATTTTGACATTTTCTGAATTACTCAAAAATAACTTCTGTCGGAAAAGACCTCAGTCGGTAATATCGGAATGTTCATTACCATTTGTAGATATTGGGTATACCATCAGATGGTAACGATATTATCATCAGGAGGTAAAAGCAGATAAATCAAGTACTTTCGATCTACAGAGTAGAACGCAGATACTTCAGCGCCTTAAAATATAATACGCCACGAGGGAGAGATAAACATTGATACCATCGGTGGCCAGTCACTAAACCCTGGAAATAATAGCTTGTTTTTATCCCTCGCAGTGTAATATATTTGTTTTAAAGAAAACTCCATTCACATAAAACAAATCCTATTCTTACCAATTTTGTTTATTTTACAGCTCAATGCGGAGATGTTTCGTCAGCATCTTCCTTAACATCTTGTGGATCGTATCCATCGACTCGGATATTCTTCGCAATGCTTACAGTTCTTATAAAATACATTATGAGGTGATGGTATTGAATCGCCACTGCCTACCATGGCGACTGTATAGTCAATGCTTCAAAAAATTTTACGTTTTGCCTAAATAAAAGCGAAAATGATACAAAACCGTGGAAACGAAGTGTACACGTGACAAAACTTTTTGTACATAAGCTATAGTTTCTCGATAAATTTTTGTACATTCCGTTATGGTTGTTCCGTGAATACTCTATGCATATTTTGATGTTACTGAAAGGGAATTTTTATAATTTGTGAAGCGAGAGAGAGAGAGAGAGATTATTTTTCATTTTGCTTTTTACCACGCTGTAAAATAAATTACTTTTGAACGACGATTATTATGTTGTTGCTCATATCATTTTTTGCGTTTTTAATGATTAAGACAAAAATTTCCTTAAATTTATTGACTGGATCTGCTGAAAATAAAATCACAAATAACAAGTTACGAAGCTCCACAAAGATTTAAATTCTAAAGCGACAAAATGATACAAAATAAGTGGCGGAAAAATAGTCAAAAGTGATACTTTGATGGAAATGTAAACTTTAAGTGTTTCTGAAAGCAACTCAAAAGTTTCATTTCAACTAAGAGGGTATCAATCCTAACATACGTACCTATGAATTCAATCAGCCTGAGCCTGATTTGCGTTCCAAAAGAGTGTATGAAAAACATATCGATTCCAGTTAGATTTAAGGTTTAATGTAAGCTAGGCTAAATGGACGGTATTGATTCTTTAAATCTGTATATTTTACATAAATTGATAATAATAATCAGACAAATGTGTTTTCAGAATTATAAATATAAGACAATTTTTCACCACAATCAGAAAATAACAAAACCGTTGACAAAAATCTTGAATTGAGACAAATATGTAACAAAAAGACGGTCTTCGATTGTAAATAAATAAACAACGAATATTGCAAAAAAATTTTTTCTCTTTCATGAGAAGAAACGAAACAACATTTGTAACAACAACACTGAAGGAACCTAATCCTCATTATATGTGTTTCGCTCTCTATCTGTGTAGATATAACCACTAATAATGTAAGATACAAATTAAAACAATATCGCGTTTATAAGTTGTATAAAAATTGAAACTATTGTTAATGAAGAGAATGTTTAATTTGCAGAACAGGATGGTTTTGCAAATACATCTACAATAGTGAAACTCAAACACAACGACTATCGCCGTCTCTATCCAAGAAACTGTAAAAAATACCAAAAAAACAAAAGAACTTATATATATTAAATAAACTACAATAAAAAAAATAAATATAATTACCCAGATTTTGTCTTAGAAAATACGACCGCTATTTCTGTTAAGATTTCTCTACTCGGCGATAAATAAATTTTAGACACTAAGAAACATTTTATCTGTAAAAAAAATATGAAATCCAAACACAATTTTTTACTGCGATACAACTACATCGCCGCATTGATTGTGAAACCAAGATAAACTAATTGAAACAATCAATTTAAATATGTAGATATAATAGTTCTGAAAATAATTTCCAAAGGCACTTAAAGTGAGTTCTAAGCCAGTAGTCTGAAGTTGTTATTTTTTATTTTTATTTTATTTTATATATATATATATTTTTTTTTTTTTCATTTACTTAATTTCATATTTGAGATAATTTTGTATTAAATAATATTTAAACAATGGAGACGATTTCAGTTTGCAAATTTTGATCAGATAAATTTGAATTCAAAATGTTCCATAATTACTAAGCTTAAAGTCAACTTCAGATTGATGGCAATAGGACTTTATGCAAAAATGAATATGAGTGCTGTAATACTTCGAAGCTTGAAACTAAACGAGATCTAGACGTATTAAGTGTTTTTGCATCGGAACCGACGAAAGATTGATTAATTGTTTGTTAATTGATTAAGCAGAGACTGTTTAAATAGAAAAAAATGGTGACAAAAACAATTGTATTATATAGATTACCAAGAAATTTATAATTAATTTGTGATAAAAAATGGCTAAGTTCCAATACTTTGATAGACGTATATTTTGTATTTGTAAACGGTGCAACTCGTTAGAATAGTATTTTTTATGAATATTTCATTTCTACGTATAAACTTGGCGATAAATCTTGGGAGAGTGTGCTAAATCTCTCGTCAGTATTATCCGATGGATATATATATATATTCATAAAATATTATAAAACTGGTTTTCAATTATTATATTATAGATGTTACTTATAATATATTTACAAAGAATTGGAAGTACGTTTAATTTTCAGAATCCATTTCTTTATCCACGATCTACGTTATTTTGCATAGAAAAATTTTTTACTTATATATAAAAATGAAACATTATGATTTCCTGTTCGTTAGTCGGTTTGTGTTTTATCAAGGAATATTAAAGGAAAAATGCTAAATTTGTTCCGTTGTTTTATGATTTTTACCGAAATTTCTATGAAAGTTAATTAAAATTATTCTAAAAAGTACCGCATAGATTACATAAATAGGAAAAATTGCAAAAGTGATTAAAAATCTCTCATAAATTCGTCCTGCAAAAGATTAAAAAATAAGGCGAACAAGTTTAAAATAAAATTTATTATAAATTCTGTAAAAATAGATTGCAAAAATCGACCCATGTTTACATTGGCGGTGCTACTTTCGACTAACGCGTTGAAAAACTGCAAATGCATATGGAAATATCCCAATGAAAAACCTGGATGAAAATAATGAGTTAAATTTGAATAATTTGTTTTGAACAAATTTCCATCAAAATGTCAGTAAAATTTGAAACTTTACTTTTGCTCGGAAATTTTTTGTTGTAGCTTTTTTTAACTTACAAAATAAGCAATAATTACGGCTTTCTTTTGAAAAAGCATTATACTCACCTAAAAAATAATTTAAATCATTTGGATCGTTGATAAAAGTGATTCTCTATAGAACAACACATTTTTGAAAAATGAAATTTATAGAAACTCTAGATTATCTTTGGAATTGCATCATATATTCTAGTATACTTAATGTATCGACTATAGAAATTATCGTTTTTGTCCGATAGTTCATGACTAACTACTATGCAAGAGTTTATTCCAATCTGCAGAGCCCTTTATGGCATCCCTCATCAAATTAATTATAAGGCATGAATAAGAAAGATAAATTACGAAATCAGCAGGTAGGTTTGTTATAACATGTACAATAATGTCAGTACACAATTACAGCAATCATCTTATCCCTCCCCTTTTGAATGGAAACGCGAACTTCGACGCATAAACCACCCAGTTATATCACCTGTATTTTCTCCGTGTAATTATTTCATTCAGAGGGTGCTTGGACATTTTACTGGGGACGTGAAATTGTAAGACAATTGCGATCAACAACGATCAATACAAACAACATATTACACTCAAGATAGACAATTGTTAATTCTGCGAGTTTGTAGAATTTTTGTAGAATCATGAAATTAACTCCTCTGTCCGCTGCAAAAATTACAACTGCAACAATAGCCCTGTGCAGTTGCAACCCGGTGCCTTTGAACAGTTCGAAAACAACTTTTCACCTACACAGCTTTTTCAAGCTATTAACATTCAGTTCCATAAATTGTATCTTGGTTCCAGTGTTATTTCGTTTGTATGTATCACGAAATGACATAACAGTGTTCGCCAAAACGGTGGTCTTCGCCTGCGGATATCTCTATTTCATACTCAAATTTGGCGTATTTTTTATACACCATAAACGATTCCAGGCAATTTAAAACAATAAATATTACCCAAAAAGTAATTTTAATTCTGATCTTTGATTTTGTATTGCAGCTTGTATACCATGAAATGGTGTCGTTTATTAACACAGCTAATGGCGAAAGTTTGTCCTTCTTACAGTTTTACGTCAACAAGTGTCGAAATTTTTATATAATCTTATCGTGTTCGCCATATATGATTGCTTTATGGTTTAATCTTGTCCCAATTTTCATGAAAGGAAAGCATTTCCCTATCGAGACTGTTTATCCATTTAATACCGATAAAAGTCCAGTATTCGAACTCATTTATGCACACCATGCAATCGCACTGTTCCAACTAGCCTCTTGCATGTGTACAAATAATTTTGCCACTTTTCTCTTATGGTTTGCTATTTCCAGGCTTGATCTATTGTCTAGACAATTTTCAAACATTAAAACTGCATCCGACTTTCGTAAGTTTACTCAAAAACATCAGAATATTTTGAGGTAACAAATAAGTCCTTCTGTATGTAAAATATCCATAAATGGCAAGTAAGTTCGAAATACACTTTGTAGAATTAAAGCTGGATGAATATTTTCGTGTGACCTTTCAGGTTTCTAGACAAAGCAAGCAATGGTATTTCATAT